>QEOT01008029.1:117155-180267 GCA_003123785.1 Pterocarya stenoptera
TGGGACTGTAGATTTCGATGCAGGTTTTTATGAGGCTGAGCCTGAGGATGCGGCTCCGCCTGAGGAGTAGGGACATGGCTATATTTGTGTTGAAGATTATTCCTGCTTTTGTTTATTGTATCTTATTTGACTTGATGCTGTTTTGTAAACAAAATTGTATTATGTTGACATGTGGATTTTCAGTACTCTGATATTGTATTAAAACTCTGGTACTTAGTTATTCGACTTAACCGTTCCGCTGCGTATTTTATTGTACATGTGTTGCATTGCACACACTCAGCACATGTCGATGGGGTGCGTGACCGTGTTGTCATCATCCCGGGTGTCTCGATTTTCGTTTGTGTCCGTACATGGAAGTTGGGGGCGCCACAGTTCCTCACTCTTATACCTAGGTAGCCACCCAAGCATGTTGGCAGCAGGCTATGCAAAAAGAAATCCAATCTCTTCAAGACAATCACACTTGGGATCTTGTGACTTGTCCCCCTGACGTCAAACCTATTGGTTGTAAATGGGTGTACTCAGTTAAATTTCAATCTAATAGCTCACTGGATAGATATAAGGCCCGTCTCGTGGCTCTTGGGAACCGGCAGGAGTATGGTATTGATTATGAAGAAACATTTGCACCAGTTGCCAAAATGACTACTGTGAGAACTATTTTGGCAATTGCTGCGTCACAAAAGTGGTTTCTCCGACAGATGGATGTAAATAATGCTTTTCTACATGGGGATCTAAAGGAAGAGATATATATGTCTCCACCTCCTGGCATGTTTGCAACACCTTCCTCAGAGGTTTGTCGGCTACGCCGATCCTTGTATGGATTGAAACAGGCCCCACATGCATGGTTTGATAAATTTCGCTCTCCTCTGCTTGCTTTTCATTTCACTCAGAGTCAGTTTGATTCCTCTTTTTTTCTTCGCAAGACTTCTGCAGGAATTGTATTGCTTCTGGTATATGTTGATGACATTGTAATTACTGGATCCGATACTAAATTAATTCAGAAAGTACAGCAGCATCTCAAGGCCACATTTCACATGAAAGACCTTGGTCCCCTTCAGTACTTTCTTGGCCTTGAGGTACAGATTACTTCAACTGGTACATTGTTACATCAGCACAAATACACGCAGGAGGTGATTTTATTGGCTGGCCTCCAATCGGGGTAACACTGTTCTTACTCCCTTGGAAGTAAATCTCAAGCTTCATCAGGCAGAAGGCGAGCTTCTCTCAAATCCATCCTTGTATCGGCAGCTAGCTGGGAGCTTGAAGTACCTGACGATTACTTGTCCTGACATTTCTTTTGCTGTGCAGCAGGTCAGTCAATTTATGCAGGCCCCCAGACATCTTCATTTAGCTGCTGGTCGTCGTAATATTCGATATCTGAAGGGCACCTCTACACTCGGGTTGTTCTTTCCTAAGGAATCTTCCTTACAGTTGGCGGGGTATAGTGATGCTGATTGGGCTGGATGTGCAGATACTCGTCGTTCTGTTACTGGATGGTGCATGTTCTTCAGCAATGCACTCATTTCTTGGAAGAGTAAGAAGCAAGACAGAGTTTCCAAGTCTTCCACTGAGTCTGAGTATCGTGCTATGTCATCTGCTTGCTTTGAGATCACATGGCTTCGCTGGTTATTAGGAGAACTTGGTTTTCCTTAGCTTCATTCCACTCCTCTCCATGCTGATAATACCAGTGCTATCCAGATTACTGCTAATCCTGTTTTCCATGAGCGCACGAAACACATCGAAGTTGATTATCATTCCATCCGTGAAGCTTTTGACAAGCATGTGATTACTCTTCCTCACATTTCCACCACACTTCAAACAGCTGACATTTTCACTAAAGCTCTTCCTCGCCATTGACATCAATTCTTGATTGACAAATTGATGCGTCTAGATTTCCCAGCATCAATTTGAGGGGGGATGTTACTAAGATAGGATTATCTAATTGTTGTACATCCACTAACTATTGTATAAACATATTTCCAGGAAAATGACATTAGGATTAGTTAACACTAGGATTACTTATTTCAAGGAGACATGTTTCCAGAAAACATGGCCTGGAAATATGCAGGAATATGGCCCGAAAATCTGGCACTAGTGTGTAAATTCTTCTCTATATATAGATGTAAAAACCCTATGGAAAAGGCATTCAGGCCAACTTTGAAAGTACCTACATATGATGCTTCCACTAAGGAAATATTCATGTTTTATGCTGCCTTATTGTGGACAATTAATGACTTCTCTGCTTATGGGAATCTTTCTTGGTGGTTAACAAAGGAGAAATTGGCATGTCCCTCTTGCAATGCAAGCACAGATTCCAATTGGTTGAAGTATGGTAGAAAATATTGTTATATGGGACATCGATGTCTCTCACCGGCAGGTCACATTTGGCAAACGAAAAAAGGGTTGTTCAACGATAGAGAAGATCATCGCCTGCCACCAAATTTGGTAGAAGGAGCGGGTCTCTTAACTCAACTACAATTGCTTGGAGATGTTAGATTTGGAAAATCATGTAGGAGGAGAAAACGCACTGCAAAAGATTTGAACTGGACAAAGAAAAACATCTTCTTCAAGCTACCTTATTGGTCAATGCTGCAGCTTCGACATAATCTATATGTTATGCATATTGAGAATAATGTTTCCAATAGCATATTGGGCACTTTAATGGACATTCCTGGCAAAACTAAAGATAATATAAATTCACGGCATGACTTGGAGAACTTGGGCTTCAAAAAAGAATTTCATCTTAAGCGTGAAGGTGGACGTGTTACGATGCCACATACATTGTACACGTTGCATGGAAATGAAATGAATAAATTCTGTGAGTGGCTCACTGAGGTTAAATTTTCAAATGGGCTTGCCGCCAAACTCACGCACTATGTATCTGTATGTGATTGCAAAATCTCTGGGCTCAAAAGCCATGACCATCATGTTTTCTTGCAACAACTGCTTCCTTTTGCTGTTGGGGGGGTTCTTAAGGAGTGATATTGCATTGGCTTTGACTAAACTTAACAGTTTCTTCAAAGAGGTGTGCGCTCGAAAACTGGATGTGAATCACTTATCTCAGCTTCAACTTGATATTGTCACCATTCTATGCAAATTGGAGATCATATTCCCTCCATCTTTTTTCAATATTATAGTCCACCTAGCTGTCCATTTATCGAGTGAGGCCATATTCGGAGGTCCAGTTCAATATCGGTGGATGTACCCGTTTGAAAGGTATCTTGGCAAATTCAAGCGGTATGTTAAGAATAAAGCCCGTCCAGAAGGTTCAATAGCGAAACATTCACATCGAGTGTTTTACATTTTGCTCGATGTATTTCCAAGATGTTGAGACGAAATTTAATCAAGCGGACCGATTGATGGTGGAGAAGAGGATATTATAGATGGATTCAAAATTTTCAACCAGAAACTTCGTCCCTTGGGTATAGCCCGTAATGTGTAATTAGAAGATACACTCCATACCTTAGCCATATGGTACGTGCTTAACAACTGTATTGAGATTGAACCCTATCTCGAGTAAGCAATCATGACTTCGTTCGTGCTTTTTCGAAGCAACCTACTACTATCTATAAGACTTTACGTAACTATGTAATATTGATTGGCCGATTGTGTTATCCAAATGCAAGGAGCACTACGACAAATGTAAGGAGTCAAACCCAAATTCTGTCGATCGCACGCATCAAATTGAGTTTCCAACTTGGTTCAAGCAACGTGTAAGTTAGCAATTAGCTAGTTATCTACTTATAATAAACCCGACCTTGCTTTTAACTATGTGTTTGAAAGTATAAGTTCACAATTTACCCCGACATTCATGTAGGTTCAGCACCAGCGTACGGGAAACCCACCACGTGTCTGTTGATTTGTATGCGTTAGCTTATGGTCCTAATCGTTGGATTGCATCACATGTTGCCTGCATTATAAATGGTAAACGTACGAAGCAGAGTGAACTTTGCCAGCGTTCACAAAATTCAAGGGTGTTGGAAATTGGTGACAAAGATACTAATAATGTAGACTTTTATGGTGTTCTTAATGATGTTGTGGAGTTATACTATATGAGAGGTCGTTGGGTGTACTTGTTCAGTTGTGATTGGTTTGATGTTGGTGATAAAAAACGTGGGGAACAAGTAGACGATTATATAACTAGTGTCAACATGGACAGGACTTAGTATAAGAATGAACCATTTGTGCTGGCATGATGGACTTCCCAGTGTTTTTACATTAGAGATATAAGGTCAAAGGGGAACTGGTATGTTGTGCAGAAGTATAATAATAGGAACGTGTATGACATTCCACCAATGCTAAGGGTTTTAGACGATATTGATGGCGAATCAAGTGAGGATGATGTCTATCAAGAAAATGAGTCATAATTTGANAGACCACTTTCACCTGTCCTTATGGCACTTTTGCATATAGGCATATGCCTTTTGGTCTTTGCAATGCGTCAGCCACTTTCCAAAGATGCATGATGTCCATCTTCTCAGACATGGTGGAAAAAGTTTTAGAAGTCTTCATGGATGACTTCTCGGTTTTTTGTCACTCTTTTGATAATTGCTTATCTAATTTATCTTTGGTTTTACAGACATGCAAGNCTTTCTTGGCCTTGAGGTACAGATTACTTCAACTGGTACATTGTTACATCAGCACAAATACACGCAGGAGGTGATTTTATTGGCTGGCCTCCAATCGGGGTAACACTGTTCTTACTCCCTTGGAAGTAAATCTCAAGCTTCATCAGGCAGAAGGCGAGCTTCTCTCAAATCCATCCTTGTATCGGCAGCTAGCTGGGAGCTTGAAGTACCTGACGATTACTTGTCCTGACATTTCTTTTGCTGTGCAGCAGGTCAGTCAATTTATGCAGGCCCCCAGACATCTTCATTTAGCTGCTGGTCGTCGTAATATTCGATATCTGAAGGGCACCTCTACACTCGGGTTGTTCTTTCCTAAGGAATCTTCCTTACAGTTGGCGGGGTATAGTGATGCTGATTGGGCTGGATGTGCAGATACTCGTCGTTCTGTTACTGGATGGTGCATGTTCTTCAGCAATGCACTCATTTCTTGGAAGAGTAAGAAGCAAGACAGAGTTTCCAAGTCTTCCACTGAGTCTGAGTATCGTGCTATGTCATCTGCTTGCTTTGAGATCACATGGCTTCGCTGGTTATTAGGAGAACTTGGTTTTCCTTAGCTTCATTCCACTCCTCTCCATGCTGATAATACCAGTGCTATCCAGATTACTGCTAATCCTGTTTTCCATGAGCGCACGAAACACATCGAAGTTGATTATCATTCCATCCGTGAAGCTTTTGACAAGCATGTGATTACTCTTCCTCACATTTCCACCACACTTCAAACAGCTGACATTTTCACTAAAGCTCTTCCTCGCCATTGACATCAATTCTTGATTGACAAATTGATGCGTCTAGATTTCCCAGCATCAATTTGAGGGGGGATGTTACTAAGATAGGATTATCTAATTGTTGTACATCCACTAACTATTGTATAAACATATTTCCAGGAAAATGACATTAGGATTAGTTAACACTAGGATTACTTATTTCAAGGAGACATGTTTCCAGAAAACATGGCCTGGAAATATGCAGGAATATGGCCCGAAAATCTGGCACTAGTGTGTAAATTCTTCTCTATATATAGATGTAAAAACCCTATGGAAAAGGCATTCAGGCCAACTTTGAAAGTACCTACATATGATGCTTCCACTAAGGAAATATTCATGTTTTATGCTGCCTTATTGTGGACAATTAATGACTTCTCTGCTTATGGGAATCTTTCTTGGTGGTTAACAAAGGAGAAATTGGCATGTCCCTCTTGCAATGCAAGCACAGATTCCAATTGGTTGAAGTATGGTAGAAAATATTGTTATATGGGACATCGATGTCTCTCACCGGCAGGTCACATTTGGCAAACGAAAAAAGGGTTGTTCAACGATAGAGAAGATCATCGCCTGCCACCAAATTTGGTAGAAGGAGCGGGTCTCTTAACTCAACTACAATTGCTTGGAGATGTTAGATTTGGAAAATCATGTAGGAGGAGAAAACGCACTGCAAAAGATTTGAACTGGACAAAGAAAAACATCTTCTTCAAGCTACCTTATTGGTCAATGCTGCAGCTTCGACATAATCTATATGTTATGCATATTGAGAATAATGTTTCCAATAGCATATTGGGCACTTTAATGGACATTCCTGGCAAAACTAAAGATAATATAAATTCACGGCATGACTTGGAGAACTTGGGCTTCAAAAAAGAATTTCATCTTAAGCGTGAAGGTGGACGTGTTACGATGCCACATACATTGTACACGTTGCATGGAAATGAAATGAATAAATTCTGTGAGTGGCTCACTGAGGTTAAATTTTCAAATGGGCTTGCCGCCAAACTCACGCACTATGTATCTGTATGTGATTGCAAAATCTCTGGGCTCAAAAGCCATGACCATCATGTTTTCTTGCAACAACTGCTTCCTTTTGCTGTTGGGGGGGTTCTTAAGGAGTGATATTGCATTGGCTTTGACTAAACTTAACAGTTTCTTCAAAGAGGTGTGCGCTCGAAAACTGGATGTGAATCACTTATCTCAGCTTCAACTTGATATTGTCACCATTCTATGCAAATTGGAGATCATATTCCCTCCATCTTTTTTCAATATTATAGTCCACCTAGCTGTCCATTTATCGAGTGAGGCCATATTCGGAGGTCCAGTTCAATATCGGTGGATGTACCCGTTTGAAAGGTATCTTGGCAAATTCAAGCGGTATGTTAAGAATAAAGCCCGTCCAGAAGGTTCAATAGCGAAACATTCACATCGAGTGTTTTACATTTTGCTCGATGTATTTCCAAGATGTTGAGACGAAATTTAATCAAGCGGACCGATTGATGGTGGAGAAGAGGATATTATAGATGGATTCAAAATTTTCAACCAGAAACTTCGTCCCTTGGGTATAGCCCGTAATGTGTAATTAGAAGATACACTCCATACCTTAGCCATATGGTACGTGCTTAACAACTGTATTGAGATTGAACCCTATCTCGAGTAAGCAATCATGACTTCGTTCGTGCTTTTTCGAAGCAACCTACTACTATCTATAAGACTTTACGTAACTATGTAATATTGATTGGCCGATTGTGTTATCCAAATGCAAGGAGCACTACGACAAATGTAAGGAGTCAAACCCAAATTCTGTCGATCGCACGCATCAAATTGAGTTTCCAACTTGGTTCAAGCAACGTGTAAGTTAGCAATTAGCTAGTTATCTACTTATAATAAACCCGACCTTGCTTTTAACTATGTGTTTGAAAGTATAAGTTCACAATTTACCCCGACATTCATGTAGGTTCAGCACCAGCGTACGGGAAACCCACCACGTGTCTGTTGATTTGTATGCGTTAGCTTATGGTCCTAATCGTTGGATTGCATCACATGTTGCCTGCATTATAAATGGTAAACGTACGAAGCAGAGTGAACTTTGCCAGCGTTCACAAAATTCAAGGGTGTTGGAAATTGGTGACAAAGATACTAATAATGTAGACTTTTATGGTGTTCTTAATGATGTTGTGGAGTTATACTATATGAGAGGTCGTTGGGTGTACTTGTTCAGTTGTGATTGGTTTGATGTTGGTGATAAAAAACGTGGGGAACAAGTAGACGATTATATAACTAGTGTCAACATGGACAGGACTTAGTATAAGAATGAACCATTTGTGCTGGCATGATGGACTTCCCAGTGTTTTTACATTAGAGATATAAGGTCAAAGGGGAACTGGTATGTTGTGCAGAAGTATAATAATAGGAACGTGTATGACATTCCACCAATGCTAAGGGTTTTAGACGATATTGATGGCGAATCAAGTGAGGATGATGTCTATCAAGAAAATGAGTCATAATTTGATTATCCACTTTTACATTGTGATGCATGTCCAGTATCAACTCCACTTAGTAGGACTGATATAGAACCTATCCACATTGATGCATGAGACCATATGGCGGTTGGTGGTGAATGCAGCAATTCAACAAAATTTATTGATGATGGAATGGGTCCCTGGTTCCAGAGATGGTTATGGTGATTGGGAATATTCAGATGAAGAGGACCTATCCACCGATGAAGAATCGAAGTCAGAATAGGCAACCTGCCAACCATTGGAAACCAGGTGAACACCACATCAGTTGAAATAGGCAGCCTTCATGGTTTGGACCACATGCCTCTGTTTGTTGCAAACTGCAATTTATTATAAACTCATCCAATTTTTGCTTTGATTTATATATGCCAAATCTTGAAATATTCGTATTAATGAGCGTACTACACTAATATATTGGACACTATTTATTTTAATGCATTATCTTATTGCAAGTTTTCCATTATTTTAATGCAGTATCTAAGCCACAGCCTTCTTTATAATTATGATTGGGTGTAGTGGCATACTTACCAACATTTGGTTGCTTGTTGTACAAGCTCATTAATACATGTATGTATACGGTATGAATGGGAGGGGTTGGCTTACGCCTGAGCCTAATACGTGACCTGGAATTTTCTAATCTTCTTGGACTGCATGTTGTGTTGTGATGAACCAGCTACAAGTTTTGGTCTTATGTTTGACTGGAATGGATCTCAAGCGCAAAACTTCACGGGAGGCTGAACAAGTAGGTGATGTCTTCATTCCCCTAAGCGATTTACTTTTAGTATGCACTTCTATCCAAATACTATCATTATCATGTAATTTTTATACATGATATACAAGTACAAAATTTTAGCTTCGGCGAGAGTATAGATAGGCCTAGTTTAAGTACACAAATAAGTTATGGTATGAGATAGGTCAGGATTGCCGTATGATCTGTATGAAAGGTTCCCGTTCTTGTCTTTCAGTGCATAGGGGATTCTTGTTGTGGGTTTTGCCTAGTTTTATACTCATTTAGATTTTAATGATTTTTTGTGGGGAGATTCCATGGGACTGAACACAATTAATTAAACATGTATTTTAATCGAAATCTCCACATTTTATATGCTGAGGCTATAAAAGAATTCATGTTTCTTTTCTAGAGTCAAGACTCAGTTCCAAAAACAAGACAAGTACAAAAGGGCAACTTCCTTGTCGTGAGTCCGTGACTCTCTTCTAGGTGGCGGGATCATAATTAGATCTCAAATGCTGGGCCCTCAACCCTGCACCGCCGCAAACCAAATACTAAACCAAAGATATGAATCAGTCATTATTCATATCTCCAGTCCATCTAGAGTAAGTCATAGTTCGAAGTTCACACATAAATCATTAATAGAGAATTATCTTTCTTAGTTAGCCATGACAAATGGATAAAAAAAAATTACATCCAAAATAATGGATTTCTGAAGACAAGTACTAAAACTCTCATCCAATTTATGCGTGAGGATGCATGGTGAATTTAAAAACATAAATAACATAAATTTAATCTACCTATTGTCATTAGCTCGAGCAAGGAATATCACGATTATATAATTAATACTAAACATGTTAATGTTTGAAGGACTTAATTAAAATAGAAAGAAGAAGTATCTTAGAATTTCAAGGAGTTATATATGCCTCTAGAGGAAAAACTGCATGTGTGATGCTCATGATGTATTTGCTGGTAATGATCACCACGACGCTCATTGTTGGATTCTTCAAATGTTCACAGGAGCACCCTTACATGAGCAGAGTGGTGGATGAAATCTCAATTGAACCATTGTAATTTTCGCCAGCTTCAACAAGTGATGGAAAAGGTAGAAATGTTACTGAATATTTATTTACTACCAACTTTTAAATTGAATTCTATGAGAACTTACGTGACAGCATGCGAAATGATTTAGGCATCTGAGTTGTTCATTGTACAACTCAGGGTAAGAGCTGATGAATCCTGTCAGTTGTTTCAGGCTATATTACTTGCTTGAACATGTCAATATTTCGCAAGGTGGGAGAAACTAGAAATGTGGAGTTTGTTAAACGAAGTTCAACATGGCCTCCATTCACCCTTCACCCAAAAAATTAGGAAAAGAAAAAGGAAAAACAAGAACAAAATACTTATGGAGGCAAAAACATCTACCGGATCTAGCCTTTGATCATAGTCTAGATCAGTGCAAAATTAAAAATAGGTGGTGGGTTATTATATTAATATTAGATACAAAGAAGGGGGGGGGGGGCTGATAATTTTGAATGGTCGCACCTCAATTTATATTAAGTGGAACATAAAGATATGAAGTAAAATATTGTGCCTATTAATTTAGACACAAGCTGCTGTCCGTTTCAAAGCTGGTTTCTTTATTCATGTAATGCAAATCTTGTATATAATGGATGATGATGCCGACCGCATACCTTCCTCATCTTTGATTGATGAGCCTGCATGAACAATGTTATAAAGATATTCCTCTACTGCTCATTGAAAAGCTATCAAGCATTATTAATTTCCCGCCGAAGATTTAGGTGCAATAATGTAACAACATTGCAGATGATCATGCTTGCAAAGTGACTGGAATGCCCTGATTACTTGGCTCATGTGCCTGTTAATTTCTTAGAGTTGGAAGTAAGAAATTAAATTGACTCTCAAAATGCATTAAGCATATATAAGAGGGATCATTTTAAAATTATAATTAGTCAATGAAAATATGCTTCGATCGAGTCCATGTTTATGAGACTTCTAGAAGGCAGTATGTTGTGATATATATATATATATATATATTTATGTATATCGACTAATAAAAGAATCCATTAATAAAAGAAGCAAGATGCATGGTCATGAGGATGTTTTTATGGTGCTTGAGAAAAGAAGAAACTTTTCAAGTCATGAGATCATGTGCATTAATGTAACAAGGCTTCTGCATGTTACCAAAAAAGATATGCCTGGCCTAGGTTGGAGAAAGACCGTGTTTCTAATACAAGTTACATAATGAAAAAGTAATGTTTCCAGCTTTAACTTGATCATGACACTACCTAATTATGAATGAAACTGCATGGATGCATATGCATGTTCCTTAAACACATGGCAAATTGATGGACATGTGCACCTAATTATTAGCTGCTTTCAATGCATACAGTGAAGTTTTAACACACTTCCATGTTTATTGAACTTTTATCTCTCTCTTTGAATTTGCTGTAATTTAATAATATTGAAAATTGTCACTTTGGAGATTTCCAACTTAATTGGATTTTTCTTTTGCCCAGCGAATGTAGAAAGCAGTGTATACTTGATAACCATGTTCCGGACAGCTGGATCTTTGCGCTCAATCACCAGGTTATTGCAAATCAATGAGGTGCGAAGTTGCAGATGAAGTCCACCCACCAATGTTTCATGGCAATTTTAACGGCTCCCATTTGTATCGTAGATGTTCCTACTTTATGCTTGTAAGAGACATTAGCTGCTCTCATTTGTAGTACTTAATTGCCTTCCATTAATGCACCATATGCCAATGTATAATAATCTTAAAGGGGCTGATATACTGATGTATTGGATGGATGATGGAATTTTTATATATGCTATTATGGTTACAAGTATTGGATTTATCGTAATATTTGGTTTATCATACAATGTATAGTAATACTATTTGGTAATATTGTAAGTGAGTTGGAGCAGGAAATTAGTACCCAAAAAACTGGTGTGTTTTGCATATTGAACTAGTTGGAGGGAAAATTGGCTATTTGCGGCGATTTCTAGTTCGTCAGCAATAAGTTTACGTAAATGAAAATTTAATTTATGGCGAATATTCTTAGATGTGAAAAAAAAACACGAACCAAGTTGTGTATTTTGCGGCGAACACAAATCGCTGCTAATACTCTATTGCAATGAAAATATTTCGCTGTAAAAGAATACACAGATTACATCAGTATTATTCTTAGTGAACTAAAATTGCCGCATTACTTATTTTCGGCAATTTTAACCGCTAGGAAAAAAATTATATCCAACGATTTTACAACACGCTGCAAATAATAAGAAACTATTTGCGGCGATATTTTGTTTATTAGCAACGATATTAAATACTGCAAAAACTTTTTCTCTGCGATTTAAAGCAGAAATCTAGATCTTTTTTGCAGCGTATTTTCACAATATTAGAAGTGAATAAAATCAATATTTGGGTTTCGCTGCTTTTACTTTTAAGTGAGTAGACAATTGCGACGAACGTGCAGTGCAGTAGAAATCACTGGGAATAAGTATTTGCAACGAAGTTAGGGGTCATTTGCTGCGATTTGTAGCCCTTGGAAAGCCTCTGTTTGTTGTAGTGAAATGAAGAAGTTTATCAAGAAAACGAATCAGACATCAATTATTTGTTGATCTCAGTCAATATGACATGATTCCATTGCGTAGAGAATATGTTGAACTATAAGTAATTGAGGGTGGATTTTCAAAAGAACATGAGTCAACTGAAATATCTAGTGAGGATGAGGGACTGGTCCAGCAAAACTGATAGTGAATTAAATTAAATTTTGTGTAAATATCATTGTTATAAATATAATAACTCCTTTTCGAATAATAATTTAATACAGTTTAAAACAAATATGTCTCCCAAACGCAATCCAACTCGTGTGACATCTCCATCCATTACCTACTTTCCAATTGGTTCACCTGTCGTGAATGATGGGCCAACATTACTAGACCCAAAACAAGGTATTTTACTAAAGTAAACTTGATTTTATGTGATGATTTAACTAATAGTTGTTTTAAAGATAAAATAACTTTTTTGATATTACATGCTTTAATTACTATATAGCTATTGTATGCAATCGTCGAGGTCGAGACACTACTATGGGTGTCTGCATAGACTAGGTAAGGAAAACGAAAAAAATTAAAGTTGATATTCCTGATGATCACACCGATGGCTCTAGGGACTCAGCAAGTTCGCTTGCTTCTTATGTTAGTACCCTTACTTGCACATATGCAATGATAGCTACATCCTCTTAGGTTAAAGTTTCCCAAGATGTGAAAGACCACATAAAAAATCATTTCCTGGTAATAAGTTACTTAGAAAACAATTAAGTATAACATGTTAATTTATAATTAGTTTCTATTTAGACTAATCGTTTATAATTTTTTCAAGAATGAGTTTGAACTTAATTTTGGCCAGTGATAGGATCGACTAAAGGTTGAGGAGCTGATGTCCAATGCATTCTGGAGGTACAAAGGTAGATGCCATGCACACTATTGGAAGTTAAGTAGTGCAACAAAGGCACGTCGAAATCCATTCTAAGAAATGCCACCAAACAAGTGGGAGAAGTTTTGTGATATGTTTAAAGATCTCATATATCAAGTAATTTTGCTGCTATTTTTCTTTATTGAATATGATAGATACATTGAACAAATATAGTAATAATATTTTTTTTTTCTTTTTTCTAGCAACAGAGTACAATGAACAAAACAAATAAAGCAAATTTAACAATACACCATCATGCAAGTTCTCAATCTTTCATCAACTATCTAAAAAATTGGTAATGTTATACTAGTCCCCATAAAATATTAACATATGGGTATTTCTTATTGAAGTTATATAAGTTTTATATAACTTTTTATTAGTATTGTCTAATAATATTTTTATTATTTATACTATCTCTAATTTTTTTATAGGACAAGATGATATCACTTAAGGAAACTGCTGCAGCTTCATCTGATGAATCATCTGTCAACGATGTTCAAATCTTTTCTCAAGTTCTTGGATCACGTTCTGGATATTTGAGGGGCTTAGGAAGTTGCATGAAGCCTTCCTCAACATCATCATCTTCTTCTCAAATAAGATCGAATAACAACTCTCGAAAATTAGAGAAAGTAATGCTCAAGATAGAACATTTGAGGTCCATGCAAAGAGAGTTGCAGACTCAATTAGATTAGGCAACGGATTTAGAGGTGAGATTAGAGCAAAACATGTAGTAGAAGCTGGACATTAAATCCCAAAAAATTTCAAATAGTAGCAATCAATGATGTTCTAAAACTCTATGCCACCACACAATCCTAGAACTTATTTTTTTGTCTTTTTATTATTTTGACTTGAACATTTGAACAAATGTGATGTTTTAATTACAATATTTAAGATTAGTTTCAAATTTTGAATTAAAAGTTATGTATCATGAGTGCTGTTCAAACTTAAAGTACCCAGTTCGAACAGTAAATTGCAATTTATTAACCTTCGAATGCATTTTAGCTTCCATTCGAACTAGCAACCAAAACCATTTGAATGACTTGAGAACAATCAATTTTGTTTGAATATATAAATTTTCTGTTCAAACAGATTGCTCGTCTTAACATTCAAACAAATAATATTTTGTTCAAACACATTTGTCATTATTCGAGTGTACCATATACCGTTCCAACACAAACTTTGAACCACCCGTTCAAACATATGTTTTCAATTTGAACGTATATGAATCGTATCGGCCTAAGTGATATGGTAGTGGATAGCATTGATGATTAGGGCTCTATATAAACTGACCAAATCTGTCGTCACTGATGTGAACTGGCTAAAACTTGCAAAGAAAACCGACATCAACCGGTTCGATCTTGATTTGAACTTCGTTCAAACCACCAAACCGGCCAATAATATATTTATATATATATTAAATTATTTGTATATAAAATGATGTCATTTCTCTTAAGTGAGTGAAACGATATCGCTTTACACCCAAAGCTTAGAAAAAAAAATGAAATGGTGCTATTTGGTTTAATCCAAACGGCGCCGTTTCTTTCTAGAGTTTAATAACCTGGCCTCCTCCCCTCCTTCTTCTTCTTCTTCATTCTTCTTCAGATTTTAGATTTGGGAGCACAATCAGGTATCACAACTATTAAAGACTGAAGATCAAGAATTGTTGCAATTTATTTGTTTTATGTTTTTTATTTGCATTGTTGCTTGGGATAATTTGGTTTTGTACGTAATGTTTATTAAACATCTAGTGGAGTTTTTATTTTTAAAGTTATATAGTAATTAGTATAATAGTATATACTTAGTACTTACGCTATCATAACATTACTATTTTACTATTGCTAATTAATTTTTTAAACCTAAGGCTAATATTACAAATGATATTAAAATTAAAATGAGACTTGAATATTTAAAATAGGCTTTGCAAACTGAACAAATTAGGATTTGAAATCAACTCAAAAAAGGTCCAAAAAGAGGGAGCCCAAACTGACCAACAGGCCGGAAATGTTCCAGCCGACTTCCCACCTCTACATCGGTCGGTTCCAACCAATCTTTTCTATGTAAAATCACTAGTTGATCAGTTTTGATTTTGGACCAAAACCAAACTGACCGGCTTGATTTTCAGCCCTAATGATAGTATGGAGTGCAACGTTGCACTCCATACCATAGGCAGTGTCCACCCCAAACGTATTTTACTAGCTATAGGTGGTGGGCTCCTATTTAGTTTACTTTTAATTCAATTTTATATATGCACTCTCTCAATAATATCGAAATTCAAGAATCTTTTAAGTAGAATATTTAGAGATGCAAGTGAAGTTTTAACCGAAAATTTAATAAAAATAATAAATAAATGAGAAGTGATACACATCAGCCACTGTTCACGGCTGATGCGTAACACACTTTACGTGTCACTATCTCTCTTATTCTTTTTTTTCTTTTTCTTTTTTTTTTCTCTTCTCCCGTTTCTCTCTTCCTTCCCGTTTCTCCCTCTCCTTCCCGTTTCTCTCTTCTCCTTCCCATGTCCTCGTCGCAACCCAAATTCGGCATTGCCGCCGCCGGTTCAACCTCCCACCGCAACCACCGACCACCACCACCGAGCCCGTCCTCCTCCTCCAGCCCGAGGCCCGTACGCATGCACGCAGGCACGCTCGTCGCCTCACACCACGCACCCTCGTTGCGGCTCACATTCGCCACCACCGCCGCCGATTCGGCCTCCCACTGCAGCCACTGACCACCACTACCGAGTCCGTCCTCCTCCCCCAGCTCGAGGCCAGTAGCTCCTCCACATGCAGCCCGTTTCTCTCTCCCTCACATGCCCTCGCCCCTCCTGGGGTCCTTTCTCCCTCACGGTCAAATCTGCACCACAGGAAAACTGGCGCTACCGTCATCTCGCGACAGTCGACGGCACCTCGACAGTCGACGACACCTCAACAATCGCCGCACCTCGACATTCAATGCCTGAGGATGGGCGACGAGCAGAGGCCTTGGGCGAAGGGGGGAGTCCGTGGTGGAGAAATGTGAAATGAAAGAGAGTGCATTTTATTGAAGGGTGTTTTTGGTCATTTTACAATATAGTGTGTTGTGTGATCTCAAATAGTGGCAGGTGCCAATATTTTCTCTAAATAAATATGTTCAACTCAACTCAAAATGGTTGGGTGTATGTTTTGGAATTACAAGAACAATTCATGAGATATGTTTTGAAAGTTTACATGTCAACCTTCACACTTCTAATTACCTAATAGTAGTTAATTTATTATGATTAAATGTTTGCTCCGAGTTTTCTATACTTTATTATGATTACATATATGTCAACCATGCTCTCTCCGATATATTGGGGTGTTGCAACCCAATTTTCAAAATATTGTGGATTTTTAATATAAAGCAAGTAATGCTAGAATATCATATAGACTTAAGTGTGAAAGTCTAGTACAGACTGTTTTAGTAGAGCCCACCATGAAAGAGTAATGTACGAATTAATTTTTTTTTTTAATTCCTAAGACTTAATGCACAAGAGAAGTAATAGCAAAATGGAAAGAAAGTCAAAGTAAAAGACAATAATTAATTTAGGAAAGAAAGTCAAAGTAAAAGACAATAATTAATTTAACGTGATCTTCGAAGATTACCTATCTTCACCGTAACAAGAATGTTTCAGCTTCTTCGTGAGTTCAAAAATATTATAATGATATTCAGCCTCCCTTTTGCTGGCAAACTTTAAGCTTACTTTTGGTGTGGCACAAGCGCCTCTGGAGATGGGCTCTTTTTATAGGAAAGAAAATTAGAAAGAACAAAAAAAACACTATATATATATATATATATATATATATATATAGGTTGCACAATTTTACTCGGTTTGGTAATTTCACAATTCTAAAAGAGTTTTAATGCCACGAAAACAGGAATATTAGTAACTCATGAGTTGTAATGAGTTACTTAGCAAAAATTTAAGTATATGATATTAATTTATAATTAGTTTGTATTTATACTGATTTCTTGAAGGACGAGTTTAAACTTAATTTTGGCCGGTAAGAGGATTGACTAACGGTTGAGGAGTTGATGTCCAATGCATTCCGAAGGTACCAAGGTCGATGTCATGCACACTATTAGAAGTTCAATACTACAACAGAGGCACGCAAAAATCCATTCCAAACAATACCACCAAATAAATGGGAGAAGGTTTGTGATATGTTTGAAGATACTGCTTATTAGGTAATTTCGCTGCTATATTTTTTTGTAGTATATGATAGATGAATTAAACATATAGACATAATTTTTTTTAGCAACAGAGTATTGCGAACAAAGCAAATAAATCAAATTTAACAATACACCATCATGCGGATTCTCAATCCTTTCATCGTTTATCTAAAAAAATATAACATTATACTAGTGTCCGTTAAATATTAACATATATACTATTCTGATTTAACTTCTAATATAAATTTCCCTTTTGCAGCAAGAAGAAAGTTTTATTGGCTATAATCTAACCCAATTGTATACTAGAACGCATAAAATGGTGATTGTCATGTTTGGACTAGTCCCAAAACAGAAACAAATTATGTAAGTTTAAGTTTTTTTAATTCAATTGTTTAACAATATTTTTGTTACTTATACTAACTTTAATGTTTTCTTTGTAGGACAAGATGATATCACTTAAGGAAACTGATTCGGACCCAGCTGAGGAACCATTTGTCAATGATGTCCATATCTTTTCTCAAGTTCTTGGACCACGTTCTAGATATTTGAGGGGCTTAGGATGCTTTGTGAAGCCATCCTTAACATCATCATCCTCTTCTAAAGTCAGATTGAATGACAAAAACTTAAGAATTAGAAGAAGCAAGGCTTGAGATAGAACATTTGAGATCCAAGAAAAAAGAGCTGCTGACCCAATTAGATCAAGCAACAGATTTAGAGGCAAGATTAGAAGATGCAAAAGAAGCTGGAGATTCAATCCCAAAAAATGTTTGAACGGTGACAATCAATGATGCCCCAAAACTCCATGCCACCACCACAATCCCAGAACTTATTTTTCTTTAATTGTCTTCTGATTATTTTGTCCCATAACATTTGAACAAATGTGATGTTTAAATTATATTATTTAATATTAGAATTGTATTTTTAATTAAAATAATTATGTATCATGAGTACCGTTCGAACGGAAAATACTCAGTTTGAATGGTAAATCTTTTTACCTTGCGTTCGAACTGGAAAACAAAAACATTCAAACAACCTGAGAAAAATCCAATCTGTTTGAACTGAATAACCTAAAGTTTGAACATATTTCCATTCGAACAGTCTTTTTATATTCGAACTCGCAGCAATTGTTCATATTAATTGTGTTCGAACACAATGTCGGTTCAAACAGATTCAAATCTATTCGATTGTTCGAATCAAGTTTATGTTCTGTTCGAACAGTTAAGTTTTGTTGGAACAGAATGATTTCCATTCGAACGGGTTTTTGGGACGAAAATGTTTTGTCTCATAAAAAAATTCTCATTTGAACTAATTCGACTGGTTCCACCCAATTCCGTCCCTAAAAGTTACTTTTAGAGAAGAAAATCAAATTTCATTTCAAAAGACCACCGAGAAATATCACTGAAAATTTGTATCGATAATGTAAATTTTTCTTTTTCCTTTTTCAAAACATTTTTTAAACTCATTAAACATTTAAAAAATTAATCACAAACTCATTAAAAAATACTTTTTTAACCATTAAGTAAAAAATATATATATATAATCAGTGACTTTTCTCGATATCCACTTTTACTGGGAGTAGCATTTTCTATTAAGAATCCCTATTGCAAAAACTCGTTGATATAGGCTCTACTCGCTACGCAAAGAAAAATTAAAGAGAAATTCTATTTGCAGTCCCCACTTGGGGACTGCATGTACAGACCCTTTATAAAACGAGAAAAAACATTATTTTAGGAGGGATGTTTTTGTAATTTAAAAAAATTTTAAAGTTAAAATTACTTAGGCTTACATTACAGTCCCCATTTGGGGACTATATGTAGCATTACTCTTTTTTTTAAAACTCCCAAATATAGCTAGGAGCAGCCAAACCCTAAAATAGACAAGGATTTCAAGAGCATTTTAAATGATTCGTGGAAAAAAGAGACAATGTGATTAATTCCATGCGCGGAATAAGTTATCTGATGCATGCATGCACAGAACTACGACGTCAGCATTAACGCCTATATAAACGCATCAAATATCCTTTACATTTAGCATTATCTCGAGTAATTAAGAGTTTCCCTCGATCACTAATCTGCCTTTTAATTAGTTTCTCTTGAGACACTTGTTTTGGAAACATGAATAAGTACAACATAAGTACCATCTTCAGTTGTTGGCTTCTGTTGTTTCTTTCTCAGCAGGCAATATGCACTACAGCTCTAGTACCAGTTGGTAATGCATGCCAAATATATATATATATATATATATTACTTTTGTTATTTATACAAGAATATATTACTATTATTATAGTTATTATACCTGTCATTACAAATCATGGGTTTTGTAAGTATTTTCTTTCTTTTTACTGTCATTATTGAGATCGATGTTGATATCATGATCGTCTTCGTCGATATTTAATAGTAAGTGTTATTACTGCGATTATTGCGATGGTTCTGATATATATTGTGGTTGGAAATTGTGGGGGACGGGCAGAGGTTGAAGGGGAGTTCGAGTATATCCCGCCGGATGGCGAGAGGGGTCCAGCACGCTGGGGATTCCTTAAGGAAGAATGGGCAAAGTGTAGGACTGGACGCAGGCAATCTCCCATAAACATTGTGAATTCGACAGTCAGAACAGTCCCCAACAGAGGGCAGCTAAGGTTCAACTATAAGCCTGCTAATGCAATCGTAAAAAATTCAGGTCATGACATCGAGGTAAGAGTAATATTGTACTCTGGAATCTGGATTAATGATATTGAGCTTTGTTTCGAACACTGGGGAAAGAACTCGTGATGTTTATTTCAAAATTTCAATGAACTTCTGTTTGTTGCGTTTTGTTTTTCTTCTAAAATTGTAGGCCACCAGCCTCTCTATGGTGGATTTAAAGGCCCATTTATAGTCTGCATATATTGCAGAATAAAGCCGAGACTGTTTGCCACTTGAAAAGTCTCTTCATTTCAAGTTCAATGGATAAGATGATCTATTGAATATTAGTGTGTGTATATTATATATATATATATATACACACTGATGAGTTGATCCTATCCGTTAGGATTTTATTCCCTTTGCCACACTACATTTGGTCTTAGTACTGAGATCTTAATTCAATTTTTTAGGAGATGTTTGGAGAATGAGATCAATCATATGAAAATTTTGTGAATAGTATTAAGATGGTTTATGAATAATAGTGAGATAGTTAATTATTTATTAGGTTTTGAAAAATGTGAGAGAAAAAGTTTAATAAAAAATATTATAAAGTTAAAATATTGTTAGAATATTACTTTTTAATATTATTTTTATTTTAAGATTTGAAAAAATTGATTTTTTCAAATTTTATTTTATTTGAAGATTGGGAAAAGTTGTAATGATTAATTTAAAAAAGTTATAATGATTAATTTTAAAAATGTTTGTATCTGAATCATGTTTGAGAAGGAAATGAGATATATAGGATCATGAGATGAGATGAGTGATTGGATGAGATAAAAACTTTTTCCAAATATCCCAGTATTTATGACTAATGAAACTTATTAATATA
Source organism: Pterocarya stenoptera (assembly GCA_003123785.1). Taxonomy (NCBI): domain Eukaryota; kingdom Viridiplantae; phylum Streptophyta; class Magnoliopsida; order Fagales; family Juglandaceae; genus Pterocarya; species Pterocarya stenoptera. The sequence goes on from QEOT01008029.1 coordinate 137,987, forward strand.
TTCTGGAATATTAAATATTCTATAATAATACATTAATGTCATGATCATCTAGATTGAATGGACTGGTGACGCCGGATCAGCTCAATTCAATGGCGTTAACTACTCCCTCGTACAATGCCACTGGCACGCACCCACCGAGCATCTCTTCAATGGCGAGAGGTCTCTCTCTCCCTCTGATCTCTAGCTACGGACTCACACACACACACACATATATATATATATAAGTTTAATTGTCTTGTGTCAATAAATATTAATAGTTAATTAATTAAATCTGCATTAATTAATTTGTTAATCAGGTATGACTTGGAGCTGCACATGGTTCACACAAACTCAAGCGGTATAGTCGCTCTTGTTGTTTCTCAGCTATACCAAATTGGCCGTCTCGATCCATTCCTCTCACAGGTTGGAGCAAAAAACCAAAAAGAAAAGAGTACTACATGATGATCATGTTGCGAAACTTGAGTGTCAAACTCCACTTAATTAAGTATTTGGCATTTAAATGAAAAAAGTTTATATATATATTAAATCGAAACATTTCGAAAACTATATATTTCGAAAAACATTTCTGAACTAATTATGTTAATTAATTCCAGTTCACGGTGGAAATAATATCTCTGATTAACCGAGTGGGAAATAGGACAAAGGGCGTGGTCGATCCAAGAAGTGCAAGAACGGATTCTGCCAACAAGTATTACAATTACCTTGGCTCTCTCACTACTCCTCCCTGTAATGAAACTGTCATTTGGATTGTCAATCAAACGGTACGTATATTATATATTTCTGCCTCTTCTTTCTCCAAATTAAAGTATTGATTCTTCAAAGTAATTCCAATGTCGACGTATGATCTGTTTTGTTATCCTCAGATAAGTACTGTTGCAAGAGGACAAGTAGCGCTGCTTCAAAAAGCTGTTTTCGATGTACGTACCCATGCATGAATAATGCACTATTTAGCACAATCAATTTGTGTTAAATATTGTTCCTACCGTGCAGCTCCCTTTTTTATTCTTGATCTTATTTAATTAAGAGCGAGATTCTCTCCAATTACTTGATTAAATTTAAGGTGCGATAGTGAATTGAGATGAGATAAATTGAAAGTTGAATAAAATATTGTTAAAATCTTTTTTTTTAATATTATTATTATTTAGGGATTTGAGAAAATTTGAATTGTTTATTACATTTTATATGAAAATTTGAAAAAGATGTAATGATAAGATGAAACACTTATATCCATACGGAGCCAAATATTCATGTGAGGTTTACACTGTCCAAAAATATTAATAGAGGCCGCATTAAATGTTGTATAGTGCATTATACGATGTATCTATTTCTCTTTTAGAATTGGATCATCTGATTTGGTTAGAAAATTTGAGAGGATCACAGTACTATATATTTCCATCAAGATACTTCTAATTACTACGTACGTAAGTTAATTAATGGTTTGCTTAATTAATTGCAGTATGCGGAGATGAACGCAAGACCAGTGCAACCTCTCAATGGCCGGGACATCTTCCTCTACCACTAAGAATGAAGTACTAATTGAGCGGATCATCAACTGTCATAAATTATTAGGCAGTTGGGGGAATAAAGCAGAAGGGAATAAACAAGAAATCTACTAGCTAGCAAGCTAGAACAATAAAAACTTGTATCATCTAATATATATGTATAATGTCTAAAAACTTCTGTTTGTATGAGTAATATTGCTTGTACTCACTTTCGCCTGCATATATATATATATATATATATATATATATATGCATGCGGTAGTACTAGTAGTACTTTATCCAAACCGGTGTTTATATTTGGATTAAATATCCGAACAATAAAACTATAAATGATCTTTTAATTTGTACTTATAAACCCTAAACCCTAATCTAAAGAAGCATTTATATATTTTTATTAATTTGTAGGTTACCCTTAATAATTTTTGGGATTAATTACACTTTGTCCCCTCGAACTTTCACTCAATTCACGATGTGTCTCCGAAACTACTAATTGCATCAAAGTGGACCCTTGAATTTTCAAAACTTCTTAATCCCCCATTCCGTTTACCAGTAGCTTTAAATCTAACGGAAATTCACTGCACGTGCTGCTCATGTGCATAACATTCACTGCAATAATGTAATTTTCATCTAATTTATTATTATTGACCATATAAAATATAAAATAATATATGCTATCAATTAATAATAAATCATTAATCATTAAATAATTTTTTTTATTAATTTATATATGGTTAATGAATATTAAATAATTTCATTGTGTACATGATAGATTATTCATATTTGCTTGCAACTTAGGTATAAAATAATTTTATATATGGTTAATGATTAATGATTTATTATTAATTGATAGCATATATTATTTTATATTTTATATGGTCAATAAAAATAAATTAGATAAAAATTACATATTTGCAATGAATTTTCTTTAGATTTAACATTGCTAGTAGATGGAAATGAGGGATTGGAAAGTTTTGAAAGTTCAACAGTCCACTTTAATACAATTAGTAATTTCGGAAGCACATTGTGAATTCAGTAAAAGTTCAAGGAGGTAAAGTATAATTAACTCTAATATTTGGGAGTCTACTCTATTGATTGTTACAAGAAAAATTCAATTTAGCAGCCATATATCACACCTGTTTTCATTTTTTTATATTTTTATATTTTTCTCTCAATAATTACTGTTTGGTGTAGGATTGAGTCGTCCGGTTGAATTACAGAAAATTATGACGTGTTTGATTCTGCAGGGAATCTGGATATATATGAGTCATTCCTTTCTTAGGTCATTCTTTAATGCGAAGTTAACGTTTTACGGGTTTCGGTGCTAATCTTCTGATTAAAAAAAAAAAAAAGAAAAAAAAGACATTAATACCATAAATACTGTAGAACGGTGAGTTGTATTTTCGAAGAAAGAAATTACCTAGCTAGCTACCAGCTATAACCAAAGGAATGACAAATTAAGAAGCAGCAATTCCCAGCTATATGAAGTATTTTGGAGTCTATTCCATTAATTAATTCTCACAATTTGTGGTTGTGTTTGATTCTCTAGGCTAGGGAATATATAAAAAAAAACTTTTTTTTTTTTTTTTGTTTTATTAGCTTGATTACTTCTAGTTTAGCACATGAGATATCTAATTATATTGTTAGATAAATTAATTAAAATATATTTTCTACCTTGGATATATAGATATTCTTTTTCAATCTTGATTTCTAATATGATCATTAGATTTTCTAATTAATTAACTAATATCTCTAAATTCTACTTGATTATTATTTCTAATATGATTAGGATATAATTGAGAAATAATTATAGTTTTATACGTATCCATGATCACATGATTAACCAAGTCTACAGAGGTCATTTGCTAGCTTTCCTCACCTATTTCTTAATTCCAATTATATATATATTTAACTAATTATGATCAACATATGATTAAAATTGCATCATTTATATTTGTGCGGCCCCTAAGCATTTTTTTTTTTTTTTTTTCTTTCCGATCAGTTTCTTTCTATGGACTGTAACACCTTTGTACTCAGAGGGTCGGAGACTTTGATCCTCTCACCTAGAAATCACATCCTGACAGTATAGATACACTCTAAATAACATAAGAAGTAGCTCTATAAGACATAAAACTCCTTTAATTAAAATGTACGTTCCTCCACAAACACATCAAAGAATTTCTCTCACACAGATAATAAAGAATATCTCTAAACTCTCGATAAGAGTCATTAATACTACAAATTATAGGGTTGTTCATCCGGATTCCGACCCGAGAACCCGGGTATATCTGGACCGGAATCCAGGTTTCAAATCCGGGCCTAAACCCAGGTGAATCCAAGTTTTTAAAACCTCGATTCCAAGTTGAACCCGGTTTTTTTTTCCTAATCATAACACAATTAGGAATTAATTGCTTTAATTTCCTTTTTCATTTGATTGAGAATTCTCTCACATAACTTTACATATATGCATAAAAGAAAATTCCATGAAAATTTCATTGTTGTACAGAAATTAGGAAATTATGCTAAATTATGGCATAAATTATGCAACATAATTTACAAAAATAAATTATGGCATCGTGGAAAACAATGGCGCTGCATGCAATAATTGAGAGCTGCATGCAATAATTGAGAGCTGCTTTGATTCAATGTTTTGGTGATGGGTGGATCAAATATAAGAGATATTTTGCATGACAGTTTTAAACATTAAATTGCAAATTTATTTATTCCTTTCTTAAAAACTTCTTTCTTATATATTCTGGCCATAAAAAATACAATTATGCTGCTTAATTAGCAAGTTAATTTCCAAATCAATTAATGTTGCCTATTTTTCTGTAAAATAAAAAAGGAAAGATCCAAACATTCAAATTGTAGGAAAAAAAAAAAACCAGGTTTTGAGTTTAAAACCCGGTAACCGAACCTGGTGTACCCGGGTTTTGCAACCCGGGTTCCGGCCCCAATTTGTTCCGGGTCGAAACCCAGATCTCGAATCTGGTTTTCCGGGTTCCGGACCGGGCCAGGTTTTTTCCCGGCCCGGATGAACAATCCTATTACAAAACACTACTCAAAGAAAATAATAAATTTTTTGAATAAGTGTCTTCACTAATCACTTGTACCATTTGACACTTATTCATCTACGCTCAACTATTCTCGCTTGTGATTCCTATTTCTGGCCCCTAGCTAAAACATACAAATCATATGAAAAATATACCAGTGTGTAAACATGAGTCACTTACATAATGCAGAAATAGATTGTCCTTAAAAATATAACAGTGACATTTTCATAAACATTTCATATAGACATATAAAAAAAACCTAAGGCAGAAGCATAATTGAACAGAATCAAAAGCAAAAACAGTGACCATGTTTACTCCCATGGTAAGGTTGTGTATGTCTACGGATAACCAAGCAGAACATTGATGGTTGTTTTATCACCAAAGTGAGTGCACTCAAAACAGAGGCTATTTTTACCCCTGTGGCAAGCTTATGCAATCTACTAATAGCCAAGCAGAACATAAATCACTCTGTCACCAAAATGGTTTGCACTAAATTAGAGGTCACTACTATTACCCATGGCAGAGCCAGAGGCTAGTACTATCACCCATGGTTGGGTCGGAGGCTGCTAATATCACCCGTGGCTGGGCTAGGGCCATTACTATTACTCTTGGCAGGGCCGAAGGCAACTACTATCACCCATGGTAGGGTTGTAACCAAAGTAGAATAGAAACTTATGCCTCAGAATGTTTTAGATGAAATATCATATCATAACGTATTACCTTGTAATTTTTATAAAATGAAGCAATTGAAGCGAGGGCTAGGATTCAATTATAATTTTTATAACGAAAGGAATGAAAAATTAAGCAGCAACAATTACCAGCTATATGAAGTATTTTGGAGTCTATTCCATTAATTAATTCTCACAATTTGTGGTTGTGTTTGATTCTCTTGGCTAGGGAATATATAAAAAAAACTATTATTTTTTGTCTTTTTGTTTTATTAGCTTGATTACTTCTAGTTTAGCACATGAGATATCTAATTATATTGTTAGATAAATTAATTAAAATATATTTTCTACCTTGGATATATAGATATTCTTTTTTAATCTTGATTTCTAATATGATCATTAGATGTTCTAATTAATTAACTAATATCTCTCAATTCTACTCGATTATTATTTCTAAAATGATTAGGATATAATTGATAAATAATTATAGTTTTATACGTATCCATGATCACATGATTAACCAAGTCTACAGAGGTCATTTGCTACCTTTCCTCACCTATTTCTTAATTCCATATATATATAACTAATTATGATCAACTTATGATTAAAATTGTATCATTTTTAATTCCTTGTGCAGCTATTATTTTCTCCTAATGCTTAGCTAACTCACTGGCCACATATAACAAAACTATTAATTGCATTACTCGGGGATATATATTTGAACGATTTATTTTTCTGAGGCCCCTAAGCATTTTCTTTTTTTCTTTCAAAGTTTCTTTCCACGAACTGTAACACCCTTGTACCCAGAGGGTCGGAGACTTTGTTCCTGTCACCTAGAAATCACATCCCGACAATACAGATACACTCCAAATAACACAAGAAGTAGCTCTATAACACATAAAACTCCTTTAATCAAAATATACATTCCTCCACAAAGACATCATAGAACTTATCCAACATAGATAATTAGGAATATCCATAAAGTCTCAATAAGAGTCATCAATACTATAGAACACTACTCAAAGAAAATAATAAATTTTTTGAATAAGCGTCTCTGCTAATCACTTGTACCATTTGACACTTATTCCTCCACACTCAACTAATCTCGCCCGTGATTCCTATTTCTGGCCCCCAGCTAAAACATCCAAATCATATGAAAAATAATCAAGATAATTGGGTGACTTATCAACAACTTAGTAAGTAGCAGACCTATACCAGTGTGTAAACATGAGTCAATTATAGAATGTGGAAATACAATGCCCTTAAAAATATAATAGTGACATTTTCATAAACATTTCATATAATAGTTCATATAAAAAAAACCTAAGGCAAAAGCATAACTAAACAAAATCAAAAACAAAAACAGATGTCATGTTTAGTAAGGTTGTGCATGTCTACTGATAACCAAGCAAAACGTAGATCATTGTTTTATCACCAAGTTGAGTGCACTCAAACCAGAGGTCATGTTTACCCCTGTGGCAAGCTTATGCAATCTACTAATAGCCAAGCAGAACATAAATCTCTCTGTCACCAAAATGGTTTGCACTCAATTAGAGGTCAGTACTTTTACCCATGGCAGAGCCAGAGGCCAGTACCATCACCCATGGTTGGGTCGGAGGCCACTACTATCACCTGTGGCTGGGCTGGGGCCACTACTATTACTCGTGGCAGGGCCGAAGGCAACTACTATCACCCGTGGTAAGGCTGTAACCAAAGTAGAATATAAACTTATGCCTCATAATGTTTTTGATGCAATATCATATCATAATAGAGTACTAAGCAGATAAATATCATATACTTGAAGAAAAAGTTTTAGACTTCATATTCACATGAGATTTTATATAGTTGAGAAACAGAGTACAAAAAATTGCTAATGTCTACACCAGTTGCAACACTCCACCAAAAGCCTATCAAGAAAACTACAAGGGTAGTGGAGAATGGACCATATTAAAAGAATTATTATCTTTGTGGGTTTAAGGTATGGGAAGGCAAAAGGATCCAACACTTATGGACAAAAGCTTAGAATGGGCCGGAGGAAAAGCTGATGAGATAAGGCCCAAGCTTAGCCCCAAATCCTAATGGGCCCAAGGCTCAATTAGAAGCCCACAAGCTAGGCCCAAACCGATTAGGCGAAGGCCCAATCAAGATAGGCCCAATTCAAGTCCCAAAACCAAGCCTAGCCCAAAATACCAAACTTAGGGCAACTTGAAGGCCAAGTTTGGCAAACTTGCATCACTCCCTTAACCTTAGGAATTCAACATTTTATCTCCTAAGTGACGCCTACGGACTGCTTGGTTCCCAAGTTCTACTTTGCCAAGATTCAAAGAAACAACTTTTGAAATTAGTAAGACAAAATCAAAACAAAGAATCAAGTCAACTAGCCTATAATGACAATCGACCACGAGACTCTTTAAGGAAAATTCCAAGATTCTAACCTTGACCTCTTTTAATTAGAATAATGATAATACTAAGTATTAAAAAATGTCATAATCTCATGAGGCATGTCCATGCCGTAAGCTTCATGACAAATTACTAACCAACACCAACTAAATACTTCCATTACATGCCACCATGTTTCTTTGTCCAATTTGAATAGAGTTGTGTGCCATAAGCTTAGCCCTACCATCTAATCTATTTAGAAACTTGAACCATGTAAAAAGACAAGGGATGACACACACACACACACTTACACATCCGCATGAAGTACACATCATAAGAATTCAATCGGACCCAGCACCTCTCACACCATCCAATAGACAAAGGTAACACCTCTTTAAGTTATAATCTTTATCCCCAAGCAAAAAGAATGAAAGATTCCAAATGGTCAGGTTTCCCTTGGCCCCCACCAAGTCTTGGTCCAGAGGTGGAAAAAGATGAAAGAAACCAAAAAGACCCTATCCGGCGGTTGACACCCTTGACATCAAAGTTGATTTTTGCTTTCTTCCACTGGCCACCAAAGCTCCACCCTCTTAAACTAGGCTCTATACACGTTGTCTCAAGTGTGGGAGAAGTGTGTCAAGTTCCCTAACGCAATGTCAACATCCTTGCACCCCACTCCAAGCATCAATAGTGTAATTGGGTACAGAGTAATATCATTGGTTTGAGTCAAGGAATGGGAAGAAAAATCCTAAAATTCCATAGCCTTAATAGAGAACATAGAAGAGAGGAATCAAATATGCAAAGAGGTCGTAGGATGCATCCCTAGCTTCACAAACAAAGAAGGAATTATAGTTCTTGCTCCTAGCCTATTACAATGATGAGCTTTCTTCCAAACCACTTCCTATTCCCACACCATCTTCTTGATTCCCAAGCAAGAATGAAGAAACAATGGCATTCAGGCATCACTTGCCACCTAAACCTAGCTTTGACTCCAAAAGATTGGAGACAAATTGAATGAAGCATTATTGAAGCCAAATGGCTCTTCCCGGAAAGCACCAACACATCCACTTCTCTTCCACCACCAAGACACGTGTCCCTCACCCTCATCTCTTTCTTAGAGAAGGGAGGAATAATTTCTGCATCTACTAGGCCTTAGAAACTGAACTGTCTAAGGAAAACTAGTGGTTTAAACAATAGTTTTGAAAAAGATCAAGAGTCTGAGTATGATCAAGCCAAGTTTGTGGGAACTTGCTCGATTATGAAATTTCTTGCATCCTGTGCCCCACAATATCAGAAATTATTTTCATCTTGGGGTAGGATTAAGATCCTATAGCTATGCATAAGAAAACAAAGAGAGATCTTCATCCTAACCCTTTGCTGAAACCACCATGGTAGGAACAAGGGTGAGTTGTCGAGTAAACCATGGTAAGAGAAGCGTCTTGAGTGATCTTCTTCCTCTTATGAAGACTATAATTAGACCCCCTCCTACCTTACTTCACCTCACAATACATGCAAAAGAAAGTGAGTGATATAGAGAAAGAGTTTTGCTACTCATCATCGTCACACACCACACCACACTTTTTTTTATTTTTTTAAAAGAACTTTTTGGTTGTATTCTTCATAAACTAATTGATTTCATCAACTCATCATCCATAGATCACACATTTGCTAAGAGAAAAAGTAAAAAAAATAAAAATTTATGTGTGGTGTGTGGTGTGAGGATGATGAGTAGAATTTTTCATAGAGAAAGGTTTCCAAAAAGAGTGCAAGAAAGCCCTAGTTGAGTACTTGAAAGAAAGCTCAAAGGTGTTAAGTGATCTACCTTAATGATTTGATGGATAAACGAGCAAGAATATTGAGTATGGATTCTTGTTAATATGAAGGTTTAAACACAAAAAGATAGAAGATGCATGCTCAGGTATAGGTCTCAACGATAGTGTCACAAGTTTTGTTTCGACGTTATTAAAATGATCATGATATGTTATATACTGAAGTTAAAAGATCAAGTGAGGATTAGTTACAACATGCCATGCTAAATATTGAAGTAATATCTTGAGTTGATCATCAATCATACCTCGGGTTACTAGTGGTTTATGATGCTTTTGCTTACAAATGTATGAGTCACATGAAAAAGTTATCTATAATTCAAATTGATGATAGGATCATAAAGGAATTAGCATGATCACTTAGCATTATTTATTTGGTATTCAGCATGATGCAAGGAAATAACATGATGCAAGCTATTAGAAAGTTGTATATGGAAGTTATAAGATCACTTGGATTAGTGAGGTCTAAAGCATTGATAGGTTAAGTATGATTCTTAAATGCCTATTTAGATTCTAACTTGTAACACATCTGTTGTTTCAGCCACTACCTTCCTAAAATCAACAATTTTGTAAGTTGGCCTGTAACTTACTCTTGTATAATATTTATATGACTTTGTGTAAACACCTCATTCATGTTATAAATGATGTTTTGATCAAGAAATGTCTTGTAATATTTTATGAGCATTCAGTCACTATATGACATGTGTTAGTTACTATGAAATTTTGCATAGACAAGTACTCTTTGGCATGAAGCATGAAAATATGACATTTTACATGAAGTGTCAAACCTATTACAAAAAGAAGCTCATGTCATCAAACATGTTTGTCATAGCCCAATGCTAGGATGAGGGATTATTTTAGTGTAACTCATCTGCCCACTCTAGAGTGATTAAAAATGGAGTGGTAACTCCTGGGTTGACGAAGAATAGTCAACGAACTTCAATTGGTTCCTCTTGAAAGGATTCTTGGGCATTCTCATATAAATATTACACTTAACACTGGTGGGTCTCCATGTCATGGAAAGTTATGATCAATATTTATTTGCGCAGCTCTAATAACTGTGTCCCAAAAATTGGGCTACAATAACCAGAAGGCACTCACGGTGCAGAATGGAGAGCTGTGATGTTACCATATGATTAAGAAAGAAATGAAATGAAAAGGAAAAGTATGAAGTTTTCTCTTTAAGAAAATGTTTATCTGAATTCTCTGAAAGATGTTGAGGCATCTGGATGAACAAGCAAATATTTTCTTTGGATTTCATGCATTCACTTCATGTTTATTATCTATCATGTCTGTGTTATCTCTATATATGTTGATTGTTAACTTTCTGAGATTTTAAGAAATCTAACTCTATTATTCTCAACTACCATTCTATTTGGGATGGTAAAAGTTGTGGTAGGACCAAATCATGGTGATGAATGTGAACCCTTGGCTGAGAATGATTGAAGCAAAGTTAGATCCCAACCGCCAGCTAAAGTTGATTGTGATTTTTCAGAGATGGTCATGTAGGCCATTCAGCACATCAGAGAGATGCTCTTAATTACGTTCTGTTCGAAACCCCGTTAACCAAGATTTTAATAAGGAGATGTAATCTCCATTTGTTAATATGTTATGTACATGCCCCATGCTATGGACAAGTAATGAGGTGTGAAGGATGGTTGTTTTTATAAAATTTTATGCTTTCAGTTATTCTGGTACAAAACGTTTTACAACTCACAATTTCACCTCGACTATTATTTACTACTACATAGGTTGTATTTCATATTATCTACCATAAACCGGATCTGTAACCGGGTGTTATATGTCCAGATACAGCTTACTTGACTTTTATAGTGTATTATCTAAGATTGAAACCCGAACCGTAGCAGAATCACAACCTAATGCAGGAGGTATCCCTAACATATTAATAATAACTTGTACACATACATAACCAACCAACTAACAAAATTATATAACCCGAAACTAAAGTTCAAAGTGCTCCCATAAAAAAAGTAGTCCATCCTAGTGCCTTGGGTTTATAATTCCCAAGAACAACATCCACGCACTACACCAATAGATAAACCCAACCTCCTTGGGTTCGCTTAGATTTGACCTCAACACATATCATGATTTACAATCATACTCCCGACAAATCGGACCACCAATCCACATTTTTACATTCCTTTCTCCGACCACGACAGTCATAAGATTCACGAAAATCATAACACCAACTCACAAATCTGGACAACCCAACTTCCAGTAGGCAACACTCCTAAGATTGACAAAAATTAAGTTGTGTTTACAAGGTTTAAAGCTCAAGAGTATCTTACCCAATCTCGCAGCGGTGGTGCGTAGGAGTAGAAAGTGAGGCAACACTACTTAGAGATGGTTCGTGGTGGTCTGAGGCACTTGGTGAGATGAGGCAGCACAACCCACTATGGTTGCCTCTACTGATCAAACGAGTTATCCTACAACACTAAAAGAGCAAAATAAGATGGAGCGAGAGAAAGAAGAGAGAACCTGAGAGAGAAAGAGAGAGAGAGAGAGAGAGAGAAAGAGAGAGAGTGTGTGTGTGTGTGTGTGTGTGAGTGATAAGAATGAGAGGCTGATGGAGGGAAACGAAAACCTAATTGGCGAGGGGCAACAGCAACTAGGGGAGGGTGGTTGCTGCCATGTAACGGCAAAGTACGAGCTAAAGATGGGCTACTGTGAAATAATGCAGTTTTGGGGGGGGGGGACTAAAGAAATAAAGACGGATGAGGAGTGTTGCTTGTCACAGGGGATTGGTAGGGTTGGACTTGGTGCTATAAAGGCCTTTTGGGGTGGCCACTGCGAGGTGGTGGTGCAAAGAATGAGAATGAGGGCACGAGAGAGAGAGAGAGAGAGAGAGAGAGAGAGAGAGAGAGAACATGAGAGACAGAGAGGGTGAACTTGGAGAGACAGAGATATAGAGAAAACACGAGTGGTGGACAGAGGGCTTACCAACATCGGCAACCGGGAGTGGGAAGTGGTGCCCTGATGCACCACAATGTGGCGGCAACGGCTTGGCAACACAGAGAAGGAGAGGGAGGGACTGCTAAAGGGAAACAATAGAGAGAGTAGGGCGTTGAGTGAGGTTCATGTAGAAGAGATCATGTTTATGGGAAGGAGGAAGATGCATAGTATCATAAGGAAGAAGCAAGAGAATAGAAAAAGAAGACAGAAAACAATGGAGGGTTTGGGACGGCTCAGGTCTGGGCATAAAATGCTCGTTTCTCATACTTGTGTTTTGTTTAAAATCTTTCTAAGTTTATATTTCTATTGAGGACAAAATTTACACGAAGAATATAAATCTTGGTAAGTTTTGGAGTTTGTATGCAAAATCCTTATTTTATGGGCAAAATTATAATTTTTCCAAAGTACTTAAGGAAAAATTAAAATTTTATAGTAAGTTTTTGTTTTATAGTGAGATATTCTAACTTTAGAAAAATATCTCATTTCAGTTCGCATTCATTTGAGCTTTGTTTCACGTTACGTGACATAACTATAAGGTAGTTTCTAACTTACTGTCGGTGTATTTAAGTATGTGTGGTGGTAAGAAATCATTTCACTTTTATTTGGATTATTATAAATTGTTATAATATGTCATACCATGTCACTAAACATATTTATTTGTTACATACCATGTCACATGCATTGAGTAAGTCATGAAAGATTTTCAAGTCATTCGGAGTATTTTATTTTTATCACGACCTCAAATGCTAAGATGAGGTGTTATCCTAGTGGAATTGCTTTGTCCATGCTAGAGTGTTTAAACTAGTTTGTAGAATCCCCTGGTTGACAAGGTAAAGTCAAAAGGTTTCGAATGAGACATAAGTAATTGGTTTCCCAATGTCGGTGGTGCCAACTACGCATTGAACAATTTTATCAGTTCAATTATCATCATGACGTACTAATAACTAGTGCCAGATGCTTTTGATGTGTTACGATACCGGTAGGAGAACACTGCCCTTTGGGAGTCATGGAGCATCTAGAGGTCACTTTTATTCAAACACGTATATGTTAACAAGGTCTCATGTTCATGTCAAGTCATGTTATTTTCAAGTCATGCCACACATGTCCAAGCTCATGTCATGAAGCATATATGTCATTTACTGTCATGCATGCCAATTCATACTATTGGTAGCTTAGGAGTTTTACTTGCTGTGATTTTATAAATCTCTTTTGGTAGACCATCCTATCATTTTCCACAGAATGGTAGAAGCTACAAAAGGGATCAATGGAGCCAAACAAGATGGGGATAAGATTGGGGTGGCCAAAACCAAGTGGTATAGAGTGCACAATGGATGAGCATTTTCAGTTCATAAACTTTAATATGGAGATTATCATACATTTAGTGAGTGGTATTGAAGGAATTTTGAGGGGGAATCCTGAGCCGCCAGGGATACCATATTGTGAAGAGTTTCTCACCTTTAAGAATTGCTTTGTATTAGCTAACCATTTTATGGAAGTCATTTCAACGTTATTAGATGAGATAGTGGAAATTTTGGGAAGTACATGATAAGGATTAGGATCTCATAACCTGTACTAATCATTTATGTCTTGAGGTTCAAGTGGGCCCATAGTTTAAGGACCCTACTTTTGTTTATGAATGATCTAACTTAGTCTTCTGAAGGAATTATGTCATTTTTAGTTTATATGAATATGATGGAGTTATGATTATGTTTTGGGATATAGTGTTCTTGTACATTGTGTATTTCTAAACAAAAGTGTCCCATGCGTTTATTGCATAGCCTTATATACATGCTATGTGGATTGCTTCTTTAACTATCATGAATGAGGGTATGTGATCTTGTGTTAGATGTCTCGATATTTCAAACTCAGTCAAGTTCCAGGTAGAGCCTACGGGCATCATAGTAGGTCGCCCTTATGTAGAGATGAAGTTGGAGAAGGGAAGCTCAACAAATATAGGATGAGGTTACAAGCATACAAGAAAATATGGCTATGACACAAAGTCAACAGAAGAGTTACGCTGACACTTGAAGAAGAGACTTACCTTCGAGGAATGAATTGGGTATATATTAAGGTACTACACATGAAGGGTGTAAGACAATTTCAAAGGAAAGGGAAGTTGAGCCCGAGGTATATCAGACCATATCAAGTGGTAAAGAAGATAGGCCCAGTGGCCTACAGAGTTGCCCTACTGGCCGAATTTGGAGATTACACGATGTATTCTTTGTCATCACTCTTAGGAAATGTTTCAAGAAGGAGGAACCCCAAATAGTTAACCTGGGTGAGACTTAATGCCAACCCAATCTTACCTATGAAGAAAAGCCAGTACAATTTATGGATTGGAAGAAACAGAAGTTAAGATCCAAGACAATACCGTTGGTAAAGATGTTGTAGGGTAGCCTGAAAGCCCAAAAGATCACTGGGGAATGCGAAAGCTTTATAAGGGAACGATTTCCCTTATTAAATGGGGGCATTAAATACTATTTGGCCATTTGCTAGACACAATTATATATATATCTGTCAAATCTGTCTGATTCCATAGTATGCCCATCCGAGTATTCTAAGTAATAACGCCTTGGTCAAAGCTAAGAGGACTGCACACAAAGTCGTTCCACCACCTGAAGTAATTAGGCAATTCAACCAGGAAATGTGTGAAGTAGTGCATGCGGTCATGAGAGGAACAACAATGAGTAGAGGAAGAACATCAATTAGTAATGGGCAGGATTGCCAAACACCCCAATGAAGTCTTGGACTACTACAATAGAGTCATGCTAACCCGACTGGCTAGACCCCATTAAGTAAGGCGTGCAACATGAGAACGAGAACTACTAAGGGAAGGAGAAATGAGGTGCACTATCCACCCAGAGGCAGAATCTAGTAGGGGAACAGAGGCTAGAGTATGACTCGTAGGAATGTGGCATCAAGAACAAGGTGAAAGAGAACTAATGGAAGGATCCCCAAGCAAGCAGCAAGAAGGATTAGACTCAAACACATTCGTGAACGCCTATATCGACTACTTGCAGAACACCATGTCTATGACGCCCCCAGATTCTATTTGGGATTGGACAGACTCAGAAGTTTCGGGACATGCAACACAAGGTTACCTGTCCCTATTCATGACAGATAAAGATATAAGGCACCTAACAGTATGCAATATATGCAGCGGATAATTTTTTTCATTTGAACATTACTATGTATCATAAGTCATATCCCATACAATTCATAACTTCATAACTAACTGATAAATGTAATGATACAAAGTTGCTTCTTCATGATTGTATTATAAATAGGTACTGGAGATAGTGCTTCTAAAGTACAATACTAAAAGCATAACTACTAAGCTAGCTCACTAAGCCGCTCGCACAACTCGACTAAGATTGCCATGATCCTATCTCAAAACTAGAGGACTGAAGTAATATGCTCCACGTCATCTCGTCAGGGCCTAATCGACCTCATCGAGTTGGTTCTCTGCTAGCTCACCACGTCCTAACACGATCTACCATTCCGAGAGGAATGGTAGCTGAGACTACCAAGAGAGATTTGATTACAAATCTCAACAAGTTAACAACCAACTTGAACTAGCAATATAAAGATGCATGCATGACAGTAAAAATGATATGAATGCTGACTTGAAACATAAATGAGCATAACATGACTTGGTAAATAGCATGATATGTGCTGACATAACTAGAAAACAGACATGGACTCAAAACTGACATGAATTGAAACTAACATGAACTGAAATTGAACATCAACTGAACATGAACTTGGAATATTGTTTAACAAAAAAATGGATAGTTAAACATGAACTCTAGATGCTACAAGGGCCCCTAGAGCCGTGTGACCCTACCGGTACCACATATGTGAGAACCCAGACTTTGCCAAGTCTCCATTCTTATTTTATTCGAAGGATTATTTTAGTTATTCGACGATGTTATGAGTTAGAGAGAGCCTTAAAGGTATATTTTATTTTTGGATCCTAAGAGTTCTAAATTTAGAAAGCCCATAAGAGAAAGGAGAAGAAAAAAGCCCAACAAGGCGCTTGAGGATTTCAGCCAATAAGGTGAGCATTAGGGCTTAGAAGCCCAAAGTGTTTTCTAAAGATAGGAGTAGGCGCCACATGGCACAAGAAGAGTCATTTGATCTTATCTAGAAAGGAACCTAGGGAAATGGCAAGTGTGACACTTGTCCAACATGCAGGAGGTTCTAAAAGGTGTCAGTGGAGGATGGTGTCATCAGGATTTGGGTTTACACGCCACATGCAAGGATCCCTCTTTCTAAAATTGACACTTGTCGAGCATGGAGAAATAGACCTTTGGAGATCTTACTTAAGAAGACAAAAAGAAATGTTCTAGAAGAATGTTGGAAGAGCAAGAGAGGAGAGAAGCGGCGACAACTAAGCATTGGGAGGGCCAAGGGATGACCTTGGGAAGAGATAGGGTTTCGGCCAATACAAGGAACACACACACTCACTTGCCACATGGCAACCATGCAAACGAGGTGGATTCCAAGGAGGATTGAGTTATGTATTTTGACTCTTTTGCCACTAAGTACATTGAACCTAGACAAGTAAGGAAGGGCATAATAGGAAAGTGAAGAAAGAGAGGGTTTAGGTTGGAGGAGGCCACATGCAATTTCTGAAGAAGGCCTTTGGTTTTCCAAAGTCATCCTAGGGAAGAGGAATAGACCCTTTGTCTAAGATGCTAAGTAACATCCATGCATAAGCCTTTGGCATTTCAAGAAGGGATGGGGCTCTATAAAAGGGAATTGCCGAAAATAGGGGAGGTCTTTTTGCTCAAGTTCTCAACCTTGTTTCTAGAGGATTTTCAGCTACCATTATTTTCTTCTAAGTTCTTACATTTTCTCGCACTTTCTCACCAACCAAACGCCACCATTCTCTTCACCATTTTGAGAACCACCAAGAATACTTCTACAATCTTTCGGCTAGAGGAAGAACACAAGTAGGTAAGAATCATTCCATCATTTCTTGCACATGCACATATAGCCAAGAGGGTAAACTACACCAACAAGTTTCGATTCTAGGGTTTTCCCACATGTACACACACTTTCACTTTAGAAACTATGGTTTTTCTTCAAGAGAAGGAAGAACCCAAAAATATCCTTTTTTTCCAAGCTCTTGAACATGAAGTGAAGAGGGATTGAAGGCCATGGCCACCGATTAGAAGAAAGGATATGGTTTCTTGTCCTCAAGGGTTTCAGATTCTTGGGTTTTTTGTGGGAAAGCATTTTTCAAAAACCCTAGATACACACATATCCACTCTTATTTTGGAGACTAGGATTTCTCTAGTTGTTTTCTTTTATTTATTGCATGCATTTTTCAGATTTTGCTATTTTATACTCTGAATTTTTGTAAGTAAACTTTTAACTTACTTTTAATAGCACTTGTATATATTTCATGAACACTTGTTTGTTTATCGTTGCTTGAATCTTCTTATATTGTTGTATGTAAATTCGGTTTTGATGAAAAGACAAGATGCTATGTTTTCATGAGGGTTTGTTGAAGTGTATTTCGAGTATGCCATGATTAGGGTTTCAATTTTGACATGTTAGATGTGCTATGCATGCTAGTTTTGATATATGAACGTGTAGAAGCATGAGAATATGTGTTGTGATGATGTAAATCCATGTTTCGAGGATTTGTATGTTTTGGCCAAGGCCATATCAAGAGAATCTGAATCTGTTACGGGTTTGGATAAGTGTGATTTAATTATGTTTACGTGTATTCATCATATGATTGCATGTTCTAATGTTTTCAAGCCATATTGTGAGATGTATATTGAGAATTGGATCGTATATGTTTCGGGTTGTACATGTTACATGAGTATGATAAAGTGTAACATCATGTGTTCATGTCTCATCCATGGAAGTCTATGTTTTTAAAAAGAAAAGAGTCAAAGTATGTTTTATCACGACCCCAAATGCTAGAACGGGGAAGTGCCCTAGTGAAACTCTCTATCCACTCTGGAGTATTTAAAGTTGAGTGGAGACCGCTGGATCAATGAACTATAGTCGACGGGGCTCAAATGGTTCCTTAAGAAAAGTATACCGGAACGGGGTTGCACCTTAAGCTAGTGTGTGTGATGAAGGCGAAGTAAGCGAATTTCCATAAAAGAATAAGTTGATGTTATGATGTAGTTACCCCGATCAAGTGGATCGTTGATTGATGTGGTAACTAGCGGGGAACACACAGTGCCTAAAGGAGCCGTGAGGTATCTATCCATATGAATCATGAAATGAACAAGGCAATTGAGCTCCATGTTATGATATGCTACGATATGCTACGATATGTTATGTGATGCCATGATATGTTATGATGTGATATAATCACAATATGAAAATGTTATGAAATGACAAGAATGGCATGATAAGAATAAGGACCCGAGCTCAAATGATATGACCATGTGATGAGAAGTCTAAAAGATGAAAATATGTTTTTATGAAAAGTCTATGTTGCATATGTCAAAGTTTTTAAGTCAAAGTTCATGTCCATGCATTTATTTATGGATTGCAATTATTTGTGGTTTACTTGTATATGTCTATGATATCTACTGTATATTGATTGTTTACTTGCTGAGATTTCTAAAAATCTCACTGTGGTAGTTTCCACTACCATTCCCCACCTAGAATGGTAGAACCTATGTTAGGTTTAGATGACAAATTGCAAAAAGACCAAGGTACCCCTGACCACCGAGGAGGTGTCCAAGACCAATGAGAGCTCATAGGAGTCCTCTCTTTTGGATAGAATAGAGAATGTCGACCGGCTTATTTCTGAGGCCTTATAGCTTATAGAAGAGACGAAGAGGCTGAATAATAGAGAGATAAGGATCACTTTTTGGAAAAGAAAAAGAAGTCGGATTAAAGAAGTGCAAAAAAAAAAAAGAGAAAGAAGGGGACCATGGAAGTAGTAGTAGTAACAAGATATGAATTATGGATTTTTTTGTGAAAACAATATTTTGATGGTCCCTTGTTTTGGGAGTTGTTTTAAAACAATTATCTATTTTGGGAAGTACACAATTATGAAAGTTTTAAACTTTTGGGATCTTACATTCGGTACCATGATTATTATATAGCCACCATCCTTATGTAGTTAAAAGAATTATCCAGTGTGAATTACTGCATACTGCTAGATTTCTAGGTGCGTTGCATCTTATTTGTCATGTACAAGAGGTATGTAGCCTTGAGTTATATGTCCCGACGCTTCAGTTTCCATCTAATCCCAAGCGGTGGCTGGGGGTGTCACAACATCACTTGAAATAAATCATAGCATGGCTTATGATAACATTTGTAATAAGCATGATGAAGATGAATAATGGTTTCTTACCACCACACATACACAAATACCCTAAAAGTAAGGTCAGGGCCAACTTACAGTGATTGTAGCATAACATATGTAAACATTCATGCCAAAACTTCTACCATTCCAGGGGGAATGGTAGTGGAAAGAAATCACAGCAAGTTAAACCAATAACATACAAGAAGATAATATAAGCGTGTAAAGGCAAACCATGAATAGGAATATATGAGCAAGGACATTAATTTGACTAAAACTCATTTCTTTCTTGTACTTGTTCTTTTCAATACATTGACCTTGTAATCTTGTAATAGATTAACATAGTGACCATGTAAAAATATCATTTTCAATTCATATTAATCACTTATAACCATTAAGCCATGTAACAATATGGGTGGACACCTCACGACTCCCCTAAGCACTATGAGCTCCCTACTAGTTACCGCATCACATTGTCGGCCCTCTTGACCGGGTGTGAGTATGTTAAACTCCATATGATATGGCAGATCGCAATTCGCCTTCACTGCATTTCCAATGTGTTGAACCCACTAGCATTAGGAGCTACTTCACTCCAAAACCCTTTAAAAAGAACCCATTCGAAGTCCATTGGTTGTGCACCCAGGGATTACCACTCCAATTTAAGCACTCCAGAGTGCACAGAGGAATTCTACCAGGATATTCCTCCATCCTAGCTTTTGGGGTCATGACAAAACCATTACTTTTAGTGCACAACCCGAAAAAATAAGTGACGTGTAACCATGTAACTTTCATGCAACAATGTCATGTATTTATGCCATATATCAAAAGTGCATCACGTTTATAGCTTGAAAGAATTAGAAAATAAAAAAAAAAAAAAAAAACACAAACATGTGTATAATTTATGAAAGCTCATCAAAGCATGCATCATTTATCAAAACTCCAAACATGTCATTTGAACCAACTATTTGACAAACAACATTCGAACATAGCACGCATCCATAATCTCATTTGAACAACCACAATGCAGAGTTTACACATAAACATAAATACATTATCTAAGAGTAAGTTAGAAGCTAACTTAGAAATATTCCGATGTAAAGAAAATGCCAACGATCAAACAAGCTAAAAGTGTATGTTTTAACCATTAGAATTTTTGAAAGCAAAACACTAGAACCAAGCGTGTCTGTTAGGGTTTAGACTTTCTAACCCTAATCTGCTTTAAGCCATAACATGCAGGTCGTGAGAAACCCTAGGGTTGAAAGATATCAACCCTCCATAGCACTTTGTGAACCCTAATGGCCAAGTATGCGTGCCTGTGTGGTTTCACTCCAACAATCCTTAACAATCGAATGGTGCATGGTACTTAATATTGTGTTTCTTCAAATGGTGAGTAGATATAATTCTTCATGAAACCCTAGCTATTGCTGACACTCATTTTTCCATTAGACTCGATTTTTTAAGGGCTAACCATACTCAAAGTCTGAACGTTGAGCATGGTTCATCCTTTCATGGCCGATCCTTCTACTCTGTCATTTCTATGGTGCTTTTCTTTACAAAACACCATACTTCCCTTGGTCTTTACAAACCAAAACCTTCCTCACCCTCTTTTGGTATGTGAGTGTGTGTAAGAAGAGAATGAGGCTAGGATTCAAGTGTTTTTACTGTGATAGGCTTCACCAAATAATGCTCTTGACTGCTCCTTCTATGGTTGTACAAAAAATGGTGTTGGGTTGGAAGGAAAATAGTGTTTGGGGTTGTTCTTCTTAGGTAGGCAAGATAAGAGTAAAGGAGAGGGGAAAATCCAAAAATGAAGCAAATGACTCATTGTGTGCCTTTGATGGGGTTAAGGGCGCCGATTCATTAATGCCCTCCTTATATACTTCCTTCAAATTACTTGCCCTAGATGAAACCCTAAAGCCTTCTTCCAACTCCTTTTGTGTCTAGATGCAATGAACATAAGGTTGAGTAATGCATGGTTGCCAAATGGCATGGAGTGGACATCTGGCTCTTACCATTCCTGAAATTCTCCTTTTCGCTTTCATCAAAGATTCTTCTAGAAGCTATTTTGTGAGTGGTGTGTGATGCTCTGCAGATTAATGCTTCCAAGTGAAAAAGTAGAGCAGTTGTAATAAGGGAGATTCCAAGGTCATTTCCTCAGGGACAAAAGTATATCAAAGCTTTTCAATGCATGAGTATGCAAGGAAAAAGGGTCAAATAAAAAGGTTATTGTCAAATTGTATGAACAATCATCTTTACAAAAATCTGGTCAAAAGCACAGTATGATTTGTGGTCTATCTTAGTATGGATGCTAAGGGAATGATTACAAAAAAAAGGTCGAGATTTTAGAGTCTCAGTTGCAAAATCAGAATGCATGGAAAATAGGAAATCTAATGAAAATGAATAAAATGAACCCACAATAATTAGGTTGAAGTTAGAAAAGGGTAATTAGCAAAACTCGGAGGAGAGAAAAGAAAAGATCTAAGAAACAATTTAACAAACACTCGAGCTGCGGGTTAGGGCTTCTTCTAATTCAATACTAAACATGAATTTCTAGGTGCTATTCCTCTATTACTAATCCAATCAAGGCATCAATAATATGAAAATAAAGAATATATGCTTAGATTCTTGCACCACTACTTTGCAAATTCCTCACTATACTACCAACCAACATCATACTAACATTCGGCTGAAAGAAACCTTGATTAATTCAAGGTTCTGATATGCCTTATGTCTACAATAGAACAAGAGCAAGAGATTCTCTCAACTTTCCAATTTCAGAATCTGGTTTTTGAAAAAAGTGAAGAAGAAAATCAAAAATCATAGAAATCAAGCAAACATTGAAACAAATAGAAGCTTTCCCTACAACCCAAGTCTCAGAATTAGCCTAGCATCATCATTTTGAATTTGAATAGTCAGCAAAAAAAAAGTAACCCTAAAAGCATTCGACACTATTCCCAGAAACATAAAAACCAATTGTGCATAGACTTGCCAACAGCCGCACACCCCCATCTTGGGCTCTCCCTCTGCTTTTATCGTGATTCCCATGGCCTTTTTCTCTCTCTTTGTAACTGCTGGCTCCTCCCCCTTCGTCCATGTCTCTACTCTCGTAACCGATCGCTTTTCCTTGTGCTCTTTCTAGAAGCTTCCCTCATAACCACTTCCATTCCTTTGGATCAACATTAGGGGTTTGGGCTCCGTATCCTTCAATTCCCACAAGTCAAGTGTTAGCCCATTATTGAAACAAGTCTATAAGGCTCGGTGTCATTATTCTAACAGGCAGATTGGTCTTTTGCACACCCTTTTGCAAGATGTTGTGTAATTTGATGTTAATCAAATAAAACTTGTTCAATCAAGTAATATTAATGGAGTCTAAATCAACATAATTTACCATTAATCACACCCCTAACTAACTTTTTGCTATTCTCTAGCAAACAATGTGATCAAAAGAACAAATGGGGTTGGTTTTCATCCAAGAACAATTAAATCCGAAATTCCATGCCACAAATTAGACTCGTTGAGTTTAAGAACATTGGAACTAATGTGACCAGATAGTTCCAAAAAAAAAAAGGTTTATACATTTATTAGTCAATCAACCAAGATACGAAAGTGTAAAAATATTTTGCTTACCAATGAGTGCATGGATGTGTGGTTAGATTCCCAAAGTTGACTACCAAAAGACATTAAAAGTCTCATCCACAACAACTGATCAAGGAAGACCAAATGATCTTACTCTGATTTAAAACCATTGTAATGGTGGCTTTCATGCTATTACGCTTTAAAAGGCCCCTTATTCTTATTTGCTAAGAAGCCCAGGTAGTAGGCAGCCTTTTTCACTACACAATTTTTTTTCAATTTTTTTTTTTTATTTTTTATTTTTACCCAAAGAGCAAGATCCCTGGCTTGTCCCTTTTCCCAACTGATTTTTCTATTACTCTACCCAGTTTCTTCCTAAGCTATTAGGATATGGTTTGTTAGAGTCCCAAGCAACTGTAGTGTTGATCAACAAATAATGGCATAATAGTGTCAACCTAGGTACTCTGGGTATGTGTGTAACACCCCGCTCTCCAATAAAGACATTTTAGAATTTTCAGGGAGCTAGTGTGCTACTACTAAACTTGAACTAAGAAAAAATTCTTTTTAATAACGCGCCAGATGTAAAAGATTCCATAAATAAAACAAATTTTATTAAATACTAAAAATCTAAAAGAAATTCTGCGGAAGCACTTATTTAAAACAATTACAGAAGTCTAATGTGCTTATCAAAATAATTTAATTAAATCTTAAACCATAAAGCTTAATCATAGCAAAATCTGTCTAGGCCTCTGCCTCGCCTCCCGGGGTCAAGTCCTATCCTGCAGTCTCATCCTCATCAATATCATCACCTGGGGAGGTTTTAAAACATGAAAACAAACTAAAATGAGTCGAATACTCAATAAGCACACATCATACAGTAAACATAATAAACATATGGTTTCTTGAAAAAAACGTGCATAATCATGAATACATACGTAAATAACATGAACATAAGCTTATCTTTCACTTGTCATAGACCGTTACCCACTGTTGACCCCCGTGAGTTAGGGTTAGCGAATCTAAGCAGATTCTGATTCCGCTCGTGGCCGCGGGTTGTGGAATCCATACATAAGGAAGACATACTGGGTGCACTACCAGCATGTACGACCTGGCAATGCAATATGCCCATAACATAGGTACCGTCTTTATATCATAACATAGACCATTACGTATCTTATCGTTCATATTTCATCATAATCATACTTGCATACTTGTCATATCATAGATTTCAAAAGAAATCACATTCATACTTGTCATATCATATCATAGATTTCAAATGAAATCACATTCTTTCATAACATGTTGTGATGCATGACTTCTCACATAAAATCCTGATTTTTCATAAATACTTTAATGCATAAATCTTCACATAAAATCATGTATGTCTTTTCATAAATCTTTTGATGCATAATTCTTTTTATAAAATCATGAATTTTCATAAATAACTTGATGCATAATTATTTACATAAAATCATGGATTTTCATATTTTTATCATGTCTTAGGTACGTAAAAAGGGGCTTCCAATGGAGGGTATACATGCATAATATTTTATAAAAGACATGTCGTTTACCGTACATACGTGTAAGAGTATAATCATGCTACTTACCTTGCAGCGCTAATCCACTATTTTCGGCACGTAATCGGTCACCTATAAAATAATACGTAATTTGCATAAGTTTCTAATTAATCATATGAATTTATTTAAAACCTAAACTAATAAAATAGTCTATATTTCCTAAACCTAAATTTCTAATTCAGCCTATATATCCATAAATCTTGATCCTTCATGACTCTCTTAAAACAATATGCATATATATATACATACATGCATATATATATATCCCTTTACGTCCAACAAATAAATTATTCTCATCTATAAATCATAAAAAGGCAGGGCATTTTTGTAATTAACCAACCCACTTAGCAATTTTATTCTACTGGTTGCATGCGATCAGGATTGGACTACCATGAGAGGCAAGGGCAGGGGCTTACCGAGAGCTAGGCTTGAGGCTGGGTTGCACTCGACGGTGGCACTCCGGCAGCTGGGTGTGTACGAAACTGAGAGAGAGAGTGATGAGAGAGAGTGATGAGAGAGAGAGATTGTTAAACCGAGAGCAATAGAGAGAGAAGAGGTGACGCAAGTCATGGGCTTACCGGAATAGTGCGAGGTGGAGGGAGGTGCCTGGTCAGCAAGTTCTATGGTAGTCTCTGGTGAGGAGCAACGATTGAAAAGGTTGAATCTTGGCTCTATGACAGGCTCCGAAAATGCTCTGTTATCGGGTGGTAAAACAGAGGAGGATGGCAGCGGCTCGTTGGCTCTTCCAAAGGCAGTCGCATAGTGTTTTCAATAGCTGGGCAACGAGGTGGTCTGAGGAAGGAGCTACGACGTGGTTTGCTTGGTTTCGGCAAGGTGGTGCAGTGGGTTCTCAATGGCGTGCAATGGCTAGAAGGGGCAACGTTTTGGAGGGCCTCGGCACGTTGGTTGCCTTCTGTTTGTGGTTCTTCTACTGTGCTAAAGGGCTGAGTGTGGGTTGGCAGTGGAGAGGATCAGAGTGTGACGTGGGGGAGAAGGTGTGGGTGTTCTGCTGGACGGCTGAGGGAAGGTGGTTTGTGAAGAGCTAAAACGAAGGGTGCTGTGTGTGGTTCTGTGTAACAAGCCGATATATATAGAAAAAAGACTGATAAAACCCTAGTGACAAACATGCATGCGGAGGCAACGGTTGCGATAAAGCCAAGCATGAAGACATAGTCGGGCAAGGAACGTGTACGTGATAGAGAATGTTTAAAAAATAAATAAATCCTAGGGAAAGAGACGTGCATGTGCATGGGAGTGAGCCGTGGGACTAGCTAGTTTCATGCGGGGCTGGGAGTTGTGGAAGGGAATCCAGTAGTGACTAGGAGTTTTATTATGGAAAGGAAAACAAAAGTTTGTTAGTGTTTGGAGTCGATAATTCAAGGGCTTGGAGCTTTATTTTTATTTTATTTTTATTTTATTTTTTATATTTTTATAATAAAACTTTAATTCTAGGTTCAAATAAATATAACTTATCCGATAAGTCATTTTATGGGTTTTAACTCACTTATTGAGCCTAATAAAATTATCTGTAATTTATTCCTAAAAATATAGGATCGGATCATTATAATGTGTGTTAGCAGCAATCAACAAAAAAATTTAAACAAACTTCCCTTGGTTTAAGTAACTTAAAAATAGATAAACTCCTATTTTCATCTAAATTCTGAATCAAGAAAAAGCTGGAGGTATTCCATAACTCCAACAAATCTGCTCAGCGCATCCCAGTTCAAAAAATAAAAATGCTATTTCTTGTTGAATCATTGACATGTCTTATGGAGGTGAATTAAACTGTCTAGGATATGCCATGCAAAACTAAACTCCCCCCCCCCTCGCAACTAGAAAGCGACATTATCCTCAATGATTCAAAAGAAACTAGATTATAATCACAAAGAACAATAAAAGAAATGTGAGAGAAAGGGGTACTTGAATGAAGTTGAAATGAGCAATAAAGGAACAATCAGAACGGAGAGAGATATATATATATATATGAACTGACACCTACAGAAAAATAAAACACAAAGGAACTAAAAAAAGTGAACTTAATTAGCTGGAGGGATAATAAAAGCAAATGGAGAGTGGAATCTTCAGGTGAGAAATTAGAAAGGAAAGGTTTAAGGTTTAAGCCTCTGACCATTTACTTTGAAAATGTTTCCATTCTGAGGGTTCATGAGTTCCACAACACCATGGGGGAAAACATTTTTTTACCAAGTATGGACCACTCCATTGAGACCTTAATTTGCAAGGGAACAAGTGAAGGCGAGAATTGTATAACATAACTTGCTGGTCAGGTTCAAATGGTTTATACTGAATATGTCTATCATGAAAGTTCTTCATACACTCCTTGGATAATTTAGAATCTTCATAGGCATCACTTCGTACCTCATCTAGTTCAACAATATGCAATTTCCTTACAAATCTAGCCTAGTCAGTGTCGAAATTAAATTATTTGATGGCCCAATATGCTCTATGTTCTAATTCCACAGGTAAATGACATGCTTTATCATAAACCAATCTATATGGTGACATGCCAATAATGATTTTATAGGCAATCCTATAAGCCCAAAGAGCATCAAATAAACGCAATGACCAATCCTTTTTGTTAAGGTTGACAATTTTCTCAAGAATGTTCTTTATTTTCCTATTAGCTAGTTCAGGTTGTCCATTTTTTTTAGGGTAATAAGGAGTGGAAACTTTATGATGGATGTCATACTTCTTCATTAAGGCTAAAAAAGGCTTGTTATAGAAATGGGTGTCATTATCACTGATTACAACCTTAGGCATGCCAAACCTTGCAAAAATGTTCTCTTTTAAGAATTTTAAAACAACCTGATAGTCATTATTTTTGCAAGGGACTGCCTCAACCCACTTAGATACATAATCAACAGCAAGCAACATCTACAAATAGCCATAAGAAGAAGGAAATGGTCCCATGAAATCTATCCCCCAACAGTAAAAAATCTCAATCACTAATTAAGATAGTCTGCATAGGCATCATGTTTCTCCTAGTAATTCCTCCTAGTTTTTTACAAGGTTCACAAGCTTTACAAAAATTGTAAGCATCCTTCAACATACTTGGCCAATAAAAACCACTCTGCAAGATTTTAGCTACTGTTTTAAGGCCTGAAAAGTGCCCTCCATAGGCCTTGAAATGACAAAAAGATAAGATGGCAAAGATTTCATTGTTAGGAACACACTTCCTAATTATTGGATTAGAGCAATATTTAAAGAGATGAGTGTAACACCCCGTCCTTGTGGTGGGAATTTTTAGAAAATAGTTTTAGAGAAAAGGAGACGGGAGTTACAGATCCTTTTAAAATTTTTGCCTTCATACCCAGGGTGTAAGACTCTATGCTATAAAATAAAATATGTTTGAGAATAAAAGAGATTTACAGCGGAAATCATCAATCTTAAAATAAAAGGTCCTCTCATACAATTAAAACTCTCATGTCTAGACTTCCGTGCTCTTCTCCTTAGGCTATATCTGTGCTGACGCGTTCTATTCATTTAGTTTCTGTGGGGGGGAGGGGCATACATAAAAATTAAAATGAGTCGAATACTCAGTAAGCATTACTTTATATAGTTAAAATATACTAACATAAGTTTTCATTCATGCATTCATCACACCATACGTACCTTACGTACATAAGACATACATTCATTTTGAAAACATCACTAGGCGGGATTTTTCTTTTCGTAAAACATTTCTCCTGATAGTGCCTTCATTTCTTAAAGAGTTCAATGCATTCATACATTCTTTCTTATCACTTTCATTTGGCCGGTACACACTATTACGTCCCTAGTGTTAGGGTTAGCAGTCTTCCTTTGGACTTAGATGCCGCCCATGGCCACAGGTTGGGAATGCCTTTTAGTCAAGAGGTAGCACTGGGAGCACTATCAGTACTACTTACCCGGTTGGGAATGCCATTGCAATCTATCAGCACTGGGAGCACTATCAGCACAGGTTGGGAATGCCATTGCAATCTACCCATTCCTTTGGTACCCTTTCATTCAGTCATGACGTATTTTCATACATTAAAGCATTCATTTCCTTTCAGTCATTTCTTTCTTTCATTCAGTCATTTCCTTTTCAATCCTTTTCATTTACCAGTCCATTCATAGAAAAACGTCATTTAAAAGCATGAGCTTAAATATTATCTTTCATGGCACCCATAAAGTATCAGTTCATAGGGACATTTTAAAACACTTTCTTCGCATCATTTAAATCATCACTTAAAGCATAAGACATAAGCCTCATATCTCATTTCATGAAAATACATACAATACATACTGTGTATAGTCATCCATTCACATGCATACACTTAATACTTTGGTTGCATAAAAAGGGGCTGCCAAGAATGGCCATAAATACATATATCCTTAAACACTTAGCATGTTTTTCATAAAACATCATTTCCTTTCATTTCGTAAAGCATTGTAAAGAGAAACATTTCATATCATTAAGAAAACTCTAAATGAATATGAACATAATACTTACCTAAACTCCATGCTACTTTCATATCATGCAGTCTATTCATGTACGTGTCAGATGGCAACCTACATGCATATATATAACCTTGACGTCATTTTCTATCTTCATAAACAACTCAAACTATAATAGAACTATACTTCACTAGAAACACTATCCTTCTATCCCTGGACTCTTACGTGCCCTTTACTATGTTAAAACCTTCAGGAATCCACTTACGATCACTACCTCTTCCAAACTCAACGTTCTACTTCGAGTGCTTATTCACTAGAGTGAACCTATGATTCACCTTAGAGTTAAGACACTATGACCTTCATCTTATTCTTCTTATTAACCTCATCCCAATGCATGACTCAGACCGATTAAATCACGCATCCCCATCTTAGACAATACACACATCACTTTCTACATTTCTACATTTGAGTTTACACTTCCTTGTCGTCATCATCATTCTCATCTATGCTTATCACACTACTCTAAGCCAACTCTAAAGCTTAAACATCGATGCTAAGGACAGATTACCCATTACATATGGTAAATCCGTCCGGCACATATGTCTCACTAGATTACACATGTATCTTACCTCCTTATCACTTAAGATCAACATATAACACGTTGATCACCTACTTGTGTAAACAAGCCCATACTCTGATACCAACCTTCTCTTAACTCAGCTAGCATGACTCATCATGCTACTCGTCCCTCTTGACAGTTCATCCCAACACTTGACACGACATGATACTATTCACATTTATACCTCCTGCCATGTCATGTAGCTGGAGACTACTCTCAAGCTACACCATGACCTTGTCACGTCACCTGACATCTCGCTATGTCATTTCTAAGCCAACTCCTAACTCATCATGAGTATGGTCCCTTACGTACTCCTGTCACATCGTGACATCTCGTCACCTTCCCGCTACGTCACTCTTACACTAACTCCTCACTCATCACAAGTACAACTTCTTGTTTAACCATGTCACTTTGCGACATTCCCTTGTCATGCTTCTGCTGCTACTCTTATACTATTCTATCACTTCACACATCACACGTACTCACAGCCATAAGTCAACTACACAGTGACACCTGTCACCTTAGACTACAGGTCACGTTACAACTACTTCGGGATACTGTTCCATAGTTTCTGACACTACTCATCACGCTCTACGCTCATCAACTACGCAACCATCCTTATCTTCGTGACAAGCCACACGATATATCACTTCACCTCATGAAGTACACTTGGAGTGTACTCCCTTCACACATGTTACGCCACATCACCGCTACAGCATACATGCCATATAGACTCCCTTCACACACGCTACACCACATCTCCATTACGGCATACACGCCATATGGTGCATCACTCCACCACATGGAATACACTCCACGTGTACTCCCTTCACATAAGCTACACCCGGAGGGTATAGTTCATGTATACTCTCCTTATTCCACACTACGCCACGAGAGTACACTTTACGTATACTCTTCCCAATCCATACAACGCCACGTCACTATTACAGCATATACTTCACAACACAGTCTACAACACTAGAAAGCACACTTCCCAACAACGCCCAATACTTCACGTACACCGCTACACTTCACATCACACTACACAACGAACTCCACAATTACTAATAGCGCAGTCCACAACCTAACCAACCAACGAGCATAATAACGAGGATAAAGGAAAAAAGATTTTTACCATCGATGGGATGACCCTTGCGTTGCTTGCTGTTCGGCATGGCTAGTGGCGTCAGAAGCCAAGGGTGGCCGACATGGTGGGGAGCCTGTGGGTGGCGACTAAGGCCATGTACAGTGATGGTTAGCCACGTACAGTGGTTGTCCACTGTGTATGGTGGTTGTCTGGGCGTGGGAATAGTTAGGTGTGGTCTTGGAAGGGCTAATGGTGGCCTTGTGGTGGCGGTGAGGGGTGGAACACGGCTAATCTAGCTGTGTACAGTACACCCGAGAGAGTGAGGGTGAGGGTACCTGTGAGGCTAGGGGCGGCTGGGAACTATGGCTAGGCATGGAGGGGTTAAGGGAGGTGTGGAGCTTATGGTGGTGTTGGAGTGGCGGCACAGCAGCTGGAGGCGGCACAGTGGCTGGAGGAGGCAGATCTAGATGTGAGATGGAGGAACACCTATGAGAGAGTGAGAGGGCGTGGGGGAGCTAGGTGGCTCGGCTAGGCATGGGGGTGGCTAGGGGACGTCATCGGTGGGAGGAGGAGCTTCTGGTGGTGGTGCGATCGCCGTGGGAGTGGCTGGATGAGGCATTGGGGGAGAAACCCATGGGTTTCATGCGTGGCCTAGGGAGGAGCTATGGGCTCTGGGTCAAGGGGAGGAGGAAAGGGGAGGTCAAGGGAGACCCATGGTGGTGCTCAATGAAGCTAGAGGCTGATGCCGGCAGCGCTACGGCCGTGAGGAACCCGAGAGGAGAAAGGGGCTCGCATGGGGGAATAGGGACTGTCGTGAAGGGCTAAGTTCAATGGGATGGTGCTCAGTGGCATGAGGGGAAGCTGCCGTGGTGGCCAGTGACGTCGCTGGCGGCGCACGGTGGCTCTAGGTGGGGTTTCTTGGAGGAGAAGCCATATGGTTAGGGGAGACCATTTCGATTAGAGGAGAGAGGGATGTCGTGGGCTGGGTCCGGCGGAGGAGGAAGAGGCCGGTGAGGTGGAGCTGATGCTGGTGACAACGTTGCAGGTGGTGGTGCACGGTGGCTGGGCTAGGCTGAGAGAGGAGAACGGGTAGGTGTTATACTCTGTATTTTAGTGTATTTTAGATGAATGAGTATTTTAATTAATTCAAATATTGGTTCTCTTATTTTAAATTTATCGGATTTCTCGTTGGTTTATTTTTATGATTTTCAAGTTGTGAAATTTATTTTGACATGCTTTCTTAATATTAATTATTGTTTTGCATTTAAATTGCTCTTTAATATAAATTAGTTTGTTTGTGGGCTTTAAAATTATTGTGTTGTTGGATTTTTATTATTTTTTTATTTTAGGCAGTCACTTCGTTTAAATTATTTTATTCAACTTACTGTTTTAAAATTCTTTTCGTTTGATCAATTTTGTGACCCAAGTTGTGAGGATTAGACCTCATTTCTTTCCCTCACTTTTTCCTTTTTCCTTTTTCTTTTTCCTTCTTTTTCTTTTCCTTCTTCTCTATTCTTTTTCCTTTTCTTTCCTCTATTTCCATTCCTACCGCTCAAGCCACCCTCCCCTCTCTCTCATCAGTTTTTTCATTAGCCTCCTATGCTCCGCTGCACACCGGCGTGAGCCACACCACCCCTCCCATCTTCTTCCTCTCCGGCCGACAAACACCCCCGCCCATTTTCAGCCCACCCCGTGCAGCCGTTAGCCCCCAAGCACGGTTGGAAGCCAAGTAGCATTTTTCACTCCAGCGCTACCGTCCCGCCACCATTGGCCACCATCTCTTCAGCACACCACCATCGACCCTCCAGCCACCCAAACCACGCTTCCCCAGCTCCAATCCGCCACCGGTGAAGCCCATCTATTGCATTTTTCAATTTATGTTTTTTGGCTTTCGACCGCTGCCCACGCCGCCACCTACGGCCAACCACCAACACCAGTAGCTTCACCAGCACTCTAAGCTCTTCCCTAGCCATCTCAATTCTTCGTTTGTCCCCATTCAAAAGTTGGATTTTTGAGACCCACGACCCTTGTCCATTTTGCACTATTATGTTGCTATGCCACCACTTCTAGCACCTCCTTGATCCTCTAAAAATTATATTTTGTAGTGCTGTAAGTATATTTCCAATGAACTTTTGAGATTTAATTATATTTTGCACTAGTCCGTATTTATTGTGAATTGGTTAGTTGTGCGGGACTGAGTCCGAGGAGTAAAGGGGGGTCTGTTGGATTGGAGGATAGAGTTGTTTGTGTGATTGGATTCTACTGGGATCTATTGGCTATGAACATTTGTGTCGTGTTATTTATCATTGCATAATTGCACGCACGTTCATGTTTGTAAATGAAAACTGAGTTTTCACATAATTGCCTGCATATTCACATGTTTAATTGGAAACTATGTTTTCATGTGAGAAATGGTTTTTTGATGCATGTGTATCACGACCCCAAGCTGAGATGGGTTATTATCTCGGTGGAGCTCCTCTGGTCACTCGGGAGCAAAATATACTAAGTGATGTCTCCTGGGTTGTTGCTGGGCGACAACGGGATCAAACGAGATAATAATGCTCTCGTACCGACTCCATGGCCCCTCTTGCTGGTGGGGGTTAGAGGATGCTTGGCCACAAAAGTGTTGGGTGTAAAACTGAGCATCGCTCGTTACAAAGTTACTCGCATAGTCGTTACCAATGGTGTGACGAAGGGAGCCAAGGTATGCAGATGGTCCCTAGGGGAAATCATGGTGCATACAATTGAATTGGATATTTGGGCCATTTTCTGGGTAAATGGCAGGCTTTGATAAAAATGATTTTATGTGGACCATTTTCTAGGAAAATGGTGGATTACTTATTTTGGGCCATTTTCGGGAAAAATGGCGGGAAATGTTTTAATGGGATGTTTTGGGCCAAAATGAAATTTTGGTGTGCATTAGAAAATATTTCATCACATACATGCATAATTGTTGGTTGCATCAATATATTTTTATCTCGTGGGTTATTTGGATTGTTACGTACTAAGACTCACATCTCATGTGGTATTCCTTACCTTGCGGTACCGTTTTATGGTATCGTAGATTTGGATGCATATGCAGATGTTGAGCCTGAGAATTTGATTCCTCCGGATGAGTGATTTGGGATCACTCGCTCGTGTTTGGGAATTGTTTCCCGTTTTGAATTATGTATTTGGTATTATTATGTTTTTATGGAATAATTGTATTGCTCTTTAAAATGCTTTGGTTTAAGTGAATTTATATTAAACAATTCTATTATTTAGTTGACTTATTTAAATTATCCACTTTGTTTTGTTGTACAATATTGCATATACACAAACTTGGCACTTATCGTTGGGATGCGTGACCGTGTTGTCATCATCCGGGCATCTCAATTCTCGAGTTTCTGTACGTGGGGGTCGAGGGCACCACAGTAAGGGAGAGGGGACGCGTGGCGTGAGCTGAGGGAGAACAAGAGGGGAGAGAGAGAGGGAAGGGAAGGGAAAAATGAGGGAGAAAGAGAGAGAGCTAGGGTTTTAATCCCAACCCTTCTTCTTGGGGTCTTCAAAACGATCTAACGATGGGTTTTAAATACTAATTTGAAAATATGTAAACATTAATTTAACTAAAAGCATTGAGAGAAATTAAGATAGAATATTATTTGAACTAAATTTTAGTTTATAAAATAATATTCTTTCATCATTAATAAAATGATGAAGTCTTATTTAGTATCTTTAAGAAAATAAAACCATCTAATTCATTAGAGTTTTCAACATAATTGAAATCCCATAATATTTCAAATAATTGAAATCATTTAGATAAAATGATTTTCTACAATAATAATAGTTTTGGAGCTCTTCCAAAATATTATAATTGTCTTACTTAAAATCAGGTTTGGTTCAATGACACTGGAAATACGCCATATAAATACTTCCAAGACATTTAAAATATTCGAGGGCTTTAAAACACTAGGTGTACTTTAAAAATCAACCGCCATATTTAAAACACTGCTTCAGTATTTAAAATGCATAGATGAGACTCGTAACCAGTCGAGAGATAAATGAGCGGGTTGTTACAATGAGGATCATCATAAAAGAAAAGCTTAGCTTCAGCTTTTAGTCTTTTGATGTCCTAAGCAGTCCAGTGAGGAGGGGTTTGTCTTTTGACCAAGAAATTCATAAGGTCAGCATACCAAAGTAAGACTTCAATTGAAATAACTACTCATTAGAAATTAAAGGGGACTGCTCAAAGGTTTCAAATTTAAGCTGAGAAAAATTATCTGCAACCACATTCTCCACCCCCTTCTTGTCCTTTATTGTGATGTTGATTCTTGCAATAGGAGTATCCACTTGATCCGACTTGGTTTTGTATCTTTCTTGGATAGTAAAAATTCAAGTGTTGCATGGTCACCGAAAATGATAACAGGTGAACCAAGTAGATATGCTCTAAATTTGTCCAAGGCAAATACTGTAACTAGTAGTTCCTTTTCTGTGGTGGAGTAATTTTTTTGGGCACTATTCAAGGTTTTACTAGCATAATATATGACATATGGCAGTTTGTTTTTTCGTTGCCCAAGTTCAGCTCCTACAGCAAAGTCAGTAGCATCACACATTATTTCAAAAGGAAGTGTCCAATCAAGGGACTAAATAAGAAGTGCAGTGGTGAGATCAAAATAAATTTGATAGTCATTGGTCCATTCAAAACTGACATCATGCATCAATAGTTGACAAAGAGGCTTGGACATAAAACTAAAAATTTTAATGAATCTCCTTTAAAAACCAGCATGGCCTAAGAAAGATCTAACATCTTTTACACTTATAGGCACAGGCAAATTTGAAAGCCGTTTTATTTTAGCCTTATCAACCTCAATGCCTCATGAGGATACAATGTGACCAAGGACTATGCCTTGTTGTACCATAAAATGGCATTTTTCTCAATTTAACAGCAGCTATTTTTCTCAAACAAGAATCAATTGTCTTTCCAAATACTGAAAAAATCATCCAAAAAAACCTCTGCAATATCTTCAATCAAGTCACTGAAAATGCTTAGCATGCACCTTTGAAAAGTGGCTGAGGCATTACATAGCCCAAATGGCATTATTTTGAAGGCAAAGGTACCAAAGGGACAAATGAAGGTAGTCTTCTCTTGATCCTCGAGAGTAATTTCTATTTGGTAATACCCAGAGAATCTATCTAAGAAACAATAATACTCATGCCTTGCCACCTTTTCTAAAATCTGGTCAAGGAAGGGTAATGAAAAATGGTCCTTCCTAGAGGCCGCATTTAGTTTCTTACAGTCAATTCACATCCTCCAGCCTATTGTCACTCTAGTGGGTGCTAATTCACCCTTTTCATTTTCCACAACAGTTACACCAGATTGTTTCGGTAGAACTTGACTTGGGCTAACCATTTGCTGTCTGCAATGGGGTAGATGATGCCTATGTCTAATAATTTCAGGACCTCACTCTTTACTACTTCTTTCATTGTATGGTTTAATTTTCTTTGCATCTCCCTAGAAGGTCATGAGTCATCTTCTAAATATATCCTATGTGTGCAAATTAGAGGGCTTATACCTTTGATGTCAAAAATGCTCCATCCAATGGCTGTCTTACGATGTGTCAACACATTCAGCAGCTTACCCTCATGATCAAAAGTTTACTGAGAAGAAATTACTACTAGAAATGAGTTGTTAGGCCCCAGGTAAGCATACTTTAGTTCTGGTGGCAAGGGTTTTAACTTCAAAACTGGAGTCCTCTCTGTGGAAGGCTTCAATGGTGTCGATAAAGAGGGTAATGGCTCAAATTTAAGCCTCCATTGTACATCAGTTGGGTTTCCTACAGTAAAAATAGTTGAAATATTGTTAGCAGCATCAATCAAATTAAGGGAGTCTTCTAATTCTCCCCACCGTTCATCAAAATTATAACTCAACAAATAACTTTCAATAAGAAGATTTTCCAAGGCATTAACTTCATGAACTTCCTCTAATTCTTGAGGCTGCTTGCACAAATAAAAAAATGTTAAGTTCCAAAGTTATATTCCCAAAACTCAACTTTAAAACACCACTCCTACAATTAATTATGGCATTAGAGGTTGCAAGGAATGGTCTTCCTAAAATCACAAGTGCTAAAGAGTTTGAGTGGACTGTTAGCTTCATATCCAATACTACAAAGTCTACTAGGTAGTAGAATTTATCCACTTGGACCAAAATAGCTTCAACAATGCCCTTCAGCATGATGGATCTATTGGCTAACTGCAGAATTATGGAGGTGTGTTCTAACTTCCCTAACCTTAACTGTTCATAAACACTATATGGCAGCAAGTTAACTCCTGACCCTAATTCTAACAAGGCCTGGCCAATTTTTGAATTTCCAATGACACGAGAGATAATGGGTGACCCAAGATCCTTGTACTTAGGTGGTGTGTGATTTTTAATGATTGCACTAACTAGCTCAGTGAGAAAAGCTTTTTTCTGCACATGTAACTTTCTTTTCATAGTGCATAAATCCTTTAAAAATTTACCATAAGTAGGGATTTGTTTAATAACATCTAGGAGAGGAATATTTATCCTGACTTGCTTAGAAATTTCTAGGATTTCAGCATGTTGTTTTTCTTTATGCAAAGAAAGCAATCGATGAGGGAATGGAGGAGGTATGGGGCATGTATTTATTTTAGACTCTAATGTGTTTGGCTCACCTTTATCGTGCTAAGGGTTAGTATTTTTACCTGATTTGCTGTCACTATGAGCAAGGATGTCCACAACTTTACCACTACTCATAATTGTGATGGCTTTTACTGACTTCATTTTAACACCTTCAACATTATTCTGAGTTTGTGGAATCTTTCCTTGTAGGTTGGATTGTGGTTGAGAAGGGAACTTCCCTTTCTCTTGAGCACTCAGAGAATTAGTCACCCTTGTAAGTGTTCCTCTTATGGTGGTCTGACTTTGCATGAACTACTAGAGGTTAAAAGTTAACTGTTGTATGGTGTCCTCCAAGTTCTTCTTCTGCATTAGGGGGAACTTGATTAACATATTGTGAAGGTCTTGGCATTGTTGGTGCTAAATAAGGAACACATGGAGCTGGTCCTGGAGCCAATGATGAGGCTGCAAGTTGTTCATTTCTCCAGCTGGAATTTGGATAATTTCTCCAACTTGCATTTTAT
Organism: Pterocarya stenoptera; assembly: GCA_003123785.1. NCBI lineage: Eukaryota > Viridiplantae > Streptophyta > Magnoliopsida > Fagales > Juglandaceae > Pterocarya > Pterocarya stenoptera. Next base: position 176,106 of record QEOT01008029.1, read on the forward strand.
GTGTTAGAATATGGTCCAAAAATTTTTTAAAAATCATATTCACAATGTTGGATTGATCTAACAAAACTTCCTTAAAAGTAGGGATTGTAGGGTACTAGTAGCATGCCTTGGATCCTCACATATGTTATATTTTTCAGGAGTTGTTGGTATAACATGCATCTCATTGACTTTCTTAAGCTAGACATACTCTAATTTCTTAAAAATTAAGGCTAGCCTAGCAAGTAAATCATTAAGCTCCTTCAAATTGTATTTCCCACCCCCATTAACATATTTTTGAGTTTCAGTTATGTCATACAAATCAGAAACATCCCAAGACTGAGCATTCTCAACCAAATAGTCAAAATATTCAAAAGTTTCCTCTGGTTCTTTGTTAAAAAAATTCACCATTGCATATTGTCTCAACAAATTGCCTCATTTTTTGTTGTAACCCCTCAAAAAAATTAATGACCCTCCAATTCTCATATTTATGATGGGGACAAGCATTCAATAGGTCTTTAAATCGTTTCCAGCATTGATAAAATATTTCAACATCCTTCTAACCAAAATTCATGATCTGTCTTTTTAAGACATTGATCCTATGCATTGGGAAGTTGTTTATTAGAAATTCAGTTTGCATTTCCTACCAAGTTCAAATAGACCTAGGCCTTAATGAGTCCAACCAGCTTTTAGCCTTGTCTTTTAGGGAAAATGGAAATAGTTTTAACCTAATGACCTTTTCAATGCATGTTCAATCCATAAATGTAGAACACAAGTCTTCAAACTCTTTAATATGAAAATAGAGATTTTTAGATTCCATGCTACAAACATTGTATGAAGAATCATCTTCATGAAATTTTGGTCATAAGCAAAGTATGATTTGTTGTCTATCTACAGAGGTTTGAAGAGTACGGATGCAAGGGAATAATTACAAAAAAATGGTCGAGATTTTAGGGTCTTAGTTGTAAAATTAGAATGCAAGGAAAACAAGAAATCTAATGAAAATGAATTTAATGAACCCAAGATAATTAGGTTGAAGTCAAAAAAGGGTAATTACCATAACTCAAAGGAGAGAAAATAACAAATCTAAGAAACAATTTAACAAACACTTGAGCTGCGGGTTAGGGCTTCTTCTAATTCAATACTAGACTTGGAATTCTGGGTGTTATTCCGCTATTAGCAATCCAATCAAGGCATCGGTAATATGAAAATAAAGAATATACACACATAATTTTGCACCACTACTTAGAAAATTCCTCACTATACTACCAACCAACATCGTATTAGAATTCGACTAAAAGAAACCTTGATTAATTAGAGGTTTTGATGTGCCTTTTGTCTACAATAGAACAAGAATAAGAGATTCTCTCAACTTTCTAATTTCAAAATCTAGTTTTCGACAAAGTGAAGAAGAAAATCAACAATCACATAAATCAACCAAACATTGAAACAAATAGAAGCTTTCCCCATGACCCAAGTCTCAGAATTAGCCTAGCATCATCATTTTGAATATGAATACTCAATAAAAAAAAAATAACCCTAAAAGCTTTCGACACTATTCCCACAAACTTAAAAACCAATGTTGCATAAACTTGCCAATAACCGCACACCCCCATCTCAGGCTCTCCCTCTGCTTTTATTGTGATTCCCATGGCCTTTTTCTGTCTCTTCATAACCGCTGTCTTCTCCTTCCTTGGTCCACGTCCCTGCTCCCGTAATCGATCGCTTTTCCTTGTGCTCTATCTAGAAGCTTACCTTGTAACCTTTTTCATTCCTTTCGATCAGTATTAGGGGCATGGGCTCTGTATCCTACAATTCCAACAAGGCAAGTGTCATTATTCCAATAGGCATGTTGGTCTTTTGAATGTTAATAACACACCCCTTTGTAGACTTTTGTGTAATCTGATGTTAATCAAATAAAACTTGTCCAATCAAGAAATATTAATGGAGTCTAAATCAACTTAATTTCTCATTAATCAGTGTGTACATCACATGGCCGAAACCCTAGAGATCTTCTAGAGGCTTGTGTCCTACTTTACATACTTGTCCTAATTTACTAAGACTTTCGGAACCATAATTTGAAATTCCCCATGCATCTGGTAGAGATTCTTATGCATGAATGCCATGTGGCACACACGGGGTAGTTGGTGTGTGTGTCCATTGGGTATCCGAAATGCACTCCTTTCTTCACTTTATCCACTTCTAAGTTCAAATACAATAAATCTAGTGGAGGGATATGGCACAAAGGCCATGTGGCTTCTGGCTCTTCAAAACCGAAGCCCTTATGGCTTCTTCCCTTTTTGAAAACTCAAAAGTCTTATCTTGCATGTGTGTCAAGTGGCACCTCCTTCCCTATGGCTGAAAATGTATTTTCTCCTCCCTCCTTTAAGCTTCTTCTAGAAGCTTGGTTGCTTGTCAAAACCGAAACCAATAAATGATTAGGGCTTAGGAAATCTCAAGGATCTCTTTCCCAATTGCCGCCTACTTAATGGCTGAAAATCCTAAACCCGTAATGGCCTACTTAATGGCCCAATTGGCGCTTATCTCTTTAGCACAAGGTAGGGCCCATGTCACTTACTAGGTTCCCATCTTTATAATCAATAGGGCTAAATTATAATTGGACTAAGGCAAAAATAATAAAAAGTATCAGGTGAGGACTTGGCTAATTTCGGGCTACCAAAGGTTACTCGAGACCGCATAAACCTGAGTGACTCTTCTAGTTGTAAATTGTTTTAAATTTTTCTTATTAGATATTTGGTTTAAGGACAAAATTTACATTAGGAATTTAAATTTTGGTGAGTTTTGAAGTTAGGATGCAAAATCCTTATGTTATGGGTAAAATGATCAGTTTACTGCAAGTGGAAGGGTAAAATAGTAATTTTCACTGAGTCACTACTTCTATGTATCTAAGTTTTTTAATGAGGAGTTTCTAACTTGTAGAAATATCTCCTTTCAATTCACATTATTTTGTGCTAGTTTACGACTTCAATCACTGTAAGTTAGCCTCTTACTCACTTTCAAGACATTGTGTATGTATCGTGGTAGGAAACCATCATTCATTTTCATTGTACTTATTATAATTGCTATGTTATGCCATGCCAATTTATAGGTGCCAAATCATGTTAATGGGTCATGTTCGTGTCGTGTCAAGTCTTGTGTATTATACGATTGGGTCAACCCGAACAGGACCCGTTAAGCTTAACGGGTCAGATTTCCAAACCCTAACCCTAACCTATTATGAAATAATTAAAAATATATTAATACGATATGACCTGTTTCAACCCGTTTATGTAAAGGGGTTAAATTGACCCAAATAATCCATTTGACCTGATTAACATAATTTTATATAAAAGTTAAAATTACAATATCTTCCAAAAATCTAAGACTAACTACATAAGTCCAAAATTACAATCGAGAGTAAGTGTGGGAAGCAATCGTGACTCATGAAAACTTACTCAACTGAGAACTGAGAGAGAGTGAGGGTTCGAGAGAGAGAGTTAGGAAATACAAAATAAGATTAGGGTATTTTTTTGTTTAGGTTAAAAATGATATAATTGTAATTTTGAGTAAAAAATTTAACAGATCACTAATGGGTTAAGCGGGTTGACTCGTTAGTGACACGTTAACGAATCATGCCTTAACGGGTTAAACTGGTTTGACCTGAACCCTTTAACATCAAACCCAAACCCGTTAATTTCGTGTCATGTTAGTGTTAGGTTAACGGGTCATATCACATATTGTCACTCCTACATGTCATGATGTTATTTCTACTATATACTTATCTATTACACGTTATGTCATGTCAAGCAATAATTATATGTTACACGTTTTGCCATGTCAAGCAATGTTTATCTGTCACATGTTATGTCATGTCATCTATCATACATACATATCATGTCATATTATGCCATATCAATTAGTCACACGTACATGTCATGTCATGTTAAGTTTTGTCATCTGTCATGTCATGTTAAGTTTTGTCATATGTCATGTCATCTCACGTCATGTCATTGTCCCATGCATACAGTTGTCACGAAAAGTAGTTTTTTCTCAATCAGTCATGCATGGGATACTTGTGGTGTAATTGATTGAGCTGCATAATTGCATATTTTATCTATTTAAAACCAATAATTTTTAATTGTTTTATTATTTTATCATTGGTTTTAGATGGATAAATTGATTAAGA
>QEOT01008029.1:187242-254983 GCA_003123785.1 Pterocarya stenoptera
AATCTTCTTTTCACTGCACGCTTTCATCCATTGTACATATCATCTGTTTTTATTTTTATTTTCCCATCGTAAATATTTTCACCATTTTTCACGAGTTTATTTTTATCACTTTCCCTGTGGAGACGATCTAGGAATTTATTCCTAATTACTAGTCGACACACTCCTGCACTTGGGATAGCCTTTTGTGCTGCTCATTTCCGAACGAGTCAGTAATCACAATGATTGTCTGAATATCTCCATTGATAATTCACGTAATGTACTTCTGGCATAATCATTTTGATTGCTAGAATACCTACACTAAAATGCTAGTGGCATAATCATTCTACTTGTCAGAGCATTTTCATGAAAGTTATTACTAGGTACTCTTGGCATAATCATTTTTATTGTTAGGGTATCTCATTAAAAATACTCATGGCATAATCATTCTGATTATTTGAGTATCTTTGACGGAATATGTTAGGCGGAATCGTTATGATTGTTCACCTATTTCCTGACGAAATAGCTGGCAAAATCATTTTGATTGTCAAAGTTCATGTTCAGTTTCACATTCAGTTCATGTTCAGTTTCACATTCAGTTCATGTTCAGTTTAAGCTTCAGTTCATGTTAAGTTCAGTTCATGTCATTTACACTTTATGTTTAATTAATCAGTTATTTATAAACAAGATTCCAAGTTCATGTTCAAGTTCAATTTCAAGTCAATTTTTAAGTCTCAGTTTCATGTCATGTTATTTCACGTTCAGTTCAAGTTCATGTTAGTTCAGTTTCAAGTTCACGTCAATTCACTTCAATTTATGTCCGTTTAAATTATGTCAACACATGTCATGTTATTTGTCAAGTCATGTCACATTTATTCATGTTCATGTTAGCATTCATGTGTTTACTGTCATGCATGCATATGTAAACTATTAGTTAAACTTATTTGTTAACTTGCTGAATTTCGTAATCAAATATCACTTCGTAGTCCTAACTACCATTCCCCCTGGAATGGTAAATCATGTGCCAGGATCAAATGGCATGACCGATAGTCAATTGCAGGAGGTCGATTAGGCATCAACACAACGACGACAAGCTTATAGCCTCGATGCTCTGTTTCATCGATAGTAGGTTGGCTTCCTTGGTCGAGTTGCACAAGATACTCAAAGGAATAGCCTAGTATATTTTAGTAGTCCTTACATGTACTTAAAGAGTGATACTTCTAGTACTCATGATGTTAAGATCTTTGGACATGCACTGTAACTTTTGAACGTCTATTATGTGGATTTTATGAAGCATGTTTGTGTTTTTGGGATATATTACTTCTGGTATATAGTATTGCTCAAAGAAAATTATCCGTTATGAATATTGCATATTGTTATATACATGCTAGGTGTATTGAATCTTTAACTTTCATGAACGGAGGCAGGTAACCTTGTATTTCATGTTCCGACACTTTAGAGTCTGCCAAATCCCAAGAGAAATCTAGAGGCTTCACACAACCACTTGTATTTGGTCTGCTGCCTATTTGGCCATGAACCAACAATCTGAGTCGTATATATGTAACACCCAACCTAAAAAGCTCATTAGGTCTTGATCTTAGTAGCCTTAATCCCAGTTAATTAGGAGTTGAACTATTCTAGAATAAAGATCAACTTTGGATATTTGAGTTGGCAAGATGACTATATACTTTGGGTTTAGTAGAATTATTAGAAGATTCTAGTGCAATATTGATTATTGAGGAAAAAATAAAATTTTTAGAGTTTGATTGGTTTAGTAATATTATTTTGAAGAAATTTTAGTGATTTATTAATTTTGAGGATAAGAAGTCAAAAGGCCCATAAGGGAATGACACATGGCATATTGAATCTTTATATATTTGATGGAATTAGAGAAAGGACCAAAAGAAAGGTTTACTAAGGGCCCTAGCTTTTTGGATATAAAGGAGTAGGAGAGGATATAAAGGTTTTGGATATCATCAATCGGCTCATGTGTATCCCTTTTGAGTGCATGGACTATTTTGCCCTTAGGTCTAATAATTTTGTACCATTTCATCAAGGGTAATATGGTATTTAGACACCTCATGAGATCCCTTCAAACCCAGAATAAGCCTTAAACAAAATTGGTTTCATAAACCAAACCAAGAAGTCAAATCGATTGCACCTTAGTCTAGTTTGAGTGGGAACTAGTTGTGTTGAGCTTTAACCAATCATCTGCCTTGATTGAGCCACCACTCCACGCCACCTCCATCATCACCCAATCCCCAATAGGCCCCATGACCATCATGAGAAATTTGACTTAGATTTTTCCACCCAAAACCATCCAAAACCGAAGCTCAAATCTGCCAAGTGAAAACCACTTGAATCCACTAATTTGCATGGGTGGCTTGCTTGACTTTTTGTCATCTGAACCATGTCCCACGACCTGGACACCTCTACAGGACCATTGTAGCCATAGTAAGGGAAATCATGGTGGTTTCAGGTCACTATTCCCCCTGCACAAGGTAACATAAGTTGATGAAAGCAATCTGAAATTTCAGCAACCACCCTTCATTGCATCATCTTCTTTGGTCTACACCTCCATGATCACGTGGCAGCCAACTCTCCACCTCCTACCACCTTAAAAAGCCTTCAAACAATGACCTTGAACCTGCACAAATCATCCATGATGATTTGTTAAAAGGACGAGTCAAGACAATGAACAAAATTATCCAAAGAAAATCACTTTGAACCCGTCAGCCCCATGGTTGGTTTTGTTGGTTTTTCTTCTATTTCCTTTGCACCACGACTTAACCAGCACCCATAGGAGCACTATAGTACCTTTAGTGATGAAATGATATTATTTTAGGACACTATTTAGTTCTGCACAAGATGATACAAGTGGATGGATTGAAATCTGAAAAATGCAATCAACACTCCACCTCCCACCACCACCACTCACATTCACTTCCTTGGAGCCAAAACCAACGTCCCCCTCCCCTCTTGAAGCCTATAAATACCTTCCTCACTTCCTCATTTCCTCCACACCTCATCTCCAACTCCCCCTTAAGCATAGAGAGCAATCTTCCCCCTTAATTTTGAGAGAAACCAAAAGTGAGTGAGTTTGAGTGTTCTTGAGAGTTCATGAGCTAGGAGCTTGAGTAGACTACAAAATTTGTAAGTTTTCTTTCCTTTGATCTTAGTTTACATTTCAAGCTTTGTTTTCGAGTTTTGGAGTGAATTTTGGTTGAGGTTAGAAAAAGTTACCATGATTAATGCAAAACTGGGTTCATTAAGGATGGTTTAAGTGTTTAAAATGTTTTAAGTGGAAATTTAGCTATGGCATGTCTTAAGTATGATTTGATATGATTTATTATTGTTTTAGAATGATTATGGAAGGTGTAATTTTCGATTAAAAGTATGCCATGATAGGATTTAATTCTATCTTGTTTTGATCATCAAAGCATGTATTAGTTTTGAATAAGTTGGTGATTAAGGATTCTTAGCCATGATGAAGTGTTAGAATGAACTTGGTTATCTAATAATTAGCCTTCATCATATTATTAAAGACCTTTGTGATTGTTTGTGATTAAATAAAATCTCATACGCATGCATTCATAGAGAACAATAGTTGAAAACACACTTAGGTATCAATTAGAGTGCGTGCCACGGGTTGGGACTGTTTGAGTACGTTTCACTTTAATTTTTAGAAATCCTAAGTCTATAGATGGTTTTAGAATACCAAAAATATGAAGTCCATAAAATTTGGTTAAATTTGAAGTTCGTATGCAATTAGTGAAAAATTAAGGCCTTAATGGCAATTTTTGAAAGTCTAGGGGTATTTTTGTAAATACTCATTTTTGAGGCCTTTGATTTTGAACCTCATCCATAGTAGTATTAATCCTAACTTAGTACGCACTTGATTTCAACTGCTACGAAATTTTTTTCGATTACTCATGAAGTTTGTAAGTTGGCCTCTAACGTACACTTTGATAGATTATTTATGATTTATTGTTAAATGCCTCATTCATGTTTCAATTGTCACTTTGAGCATAAAATATCATGTTATATGATATATTGAGTGCATATTTACATAACATGTGATATTTCTACCATTTTAGCATATTGCATCTATAAATGTCATTTTCACATGAAAAACTTGCTACATATGCACATGTCATGAAACACATTTTTTCAACTTAGCATAAAAATAATTTTTGTCACAAACCCAAAGGGTAGGATGGGGAATTATCCTAGTGGAACTCATCTGTCCACTTTGGAGTATTTAAGAATGGAGTAGTAACCCTTGGGTTGACGAAAAACAGTCAACGAGCTTCAAATGAATTCTTTTTAAGGAATGCCGGAGCAAAGATAAATTTTTCTGACACCTAATGCTGGTGAGTATACACGTTATGATGTTATGTTATATTTACCAATGCATTGAGAAAAAGTCTATAGAGAACGTAGTTTCAACATGAGTTGTATTACGGTCATTGGCAAGTACTCATAGTGCATATGGAAAACTATGACGTTACCACACGTTTTGATGTTATATGAATTGTTAATAATAATGAATGTTTATGAGGAATTTATGTTTTCAAAAATGGAAATAAAAATATTTATTGAATGAAAACATGTGTCTCATTTGAAAATGTTCAGGAATCTGGATGGGAGACATACATACTGATTTTTCTGCATTTCATGCATTGCATATTTATCATTTTTCATACTAATTTATCTTTGTGCGTGTTGGTTGTTTAACTTACTAAGATTTTGAGTAAATCTCACCCATTGTGGGACCACTATCATTCCACTTGGAATGGTAGAAGTTGTGTCAGGTCTCGAGGAGGACGAGCTTGATGGAGCACTGGATTCGATTGATTGAGGAAGAGCCGGACCTTGAGAGTAGATTGGATTTAATCCTGATGTTTATAGCTTTCATGCTTTAGAACGCATGAAGCGGATGATTTGACTTTGATCCTTAGTTATACTAAGATTATGCTACATTTGGTACTTTGAACTTAATGATCATTAATGAATTTGGATGTTTGTAGTTATCCTGACATAAGTTATACTTTCACCTTTATTTTCGCTACTATTATTGCATACTACTAGCTGCATATTAGGATACATTGCAAAATAACTGTCATGTATGGGAGTATGTAATATTTTGTTGTATGTTTCGACGCTTTAAATCTCTGTTCCATCCCAAGCGGAGGTTGAGGACGTCACAATATATTTTTAAGTTAATGTTATAATGTTAGGAACTATTTCTAGATGTGTTTTAGACTTCTGGTAGTGCGAGGTCTAACTTACCAACCAAACCTTTATCTTTTTTGCTACGATTGTATATCCATACCCAACACGTGCACTTCCATTTAGATGAGGCACACCGACCTAGACCAAACTGTGGGCATTGACCATTTCGCTGGCACCCTTAGCACTCCAGAACCTCGTCAGGACCTCTATATGAGGTACGGGGTGCCACAAACAAGCTATCCTCCCGAGCATAGAAATTGGAGTTACGAAAGTCACAATAAAGAGCCGCTGCGTTAGATGCATCTGGGGAGCGAAGTTCAATGGCTAAACTAATAAAGTAATCAAAGTCGGAAAAAAACTCAAAATAGGAGATGCACATGAGAAATGTGGACCTCTATCATGGCATCACGCATGGACTCGGTTAGTGCATGTAGATTTGGGAATAGGCCCATGGCCCGAGAGGTGTCCAGGGTTGACAATCTTCAACACGGAGTCTATCGTTTCCCCGACCAGTCCAATTGGGTTATTAACAGGGAGAGAAGCTGCACTAGTACTAGGTGTGACTAGGTGTGACACCCTGAGGGACGGAACCCTCACTTAAGCCCGTAGTGACCCCAGATGAACCTCCAAGAACGATGGACGGGACAAACGAAGACTGGGGTTGAACGGGAGAAAGTTGAAGCACGGGAGAAGTACATTTAAGTTAGATTTAGAAGTTTTTTTAAATACAAAATTTTTATCTCATCTCATATTATTATTATAATTTTTTTAAATTTTTACATAAAATATAATAAATAATTAAACTTTTTCAAATCTTAATTTAAAATTTTTAAATTTTAAAAAAATAATAATATTAAAAAATAAATATTTTATTCAATTTTTAACTTTTATCTCAAATTAAAAATTTTCATCTCAATCCAAGCTTCCTAGAAAAACAAGCTGATGCTCCCCCACAATCTTTTCAGCAGGGCCTCTTTGGAAATCAGGTTGCTCACTTGAGTTCGATCCACATCAATTAGAACAACAGGCATGACACCAAGTTGCACGGGTATGAGACTGGAACTACTTGCTACATTGATTTTAGTCAGTTTCGGAATGGATTCCAAAGCTTGAGGAGGAGGGTTACCTCCCGGAACCAGAAGCTTTGCGATTCCCGAGCTCCTCTCCACAACCATTGGATTCTTCCAAAAGAAAAAAAAAATGGCTTAGTCTTGGCAACCAATCCAGAAGGTGTGGTGGAATCTCATTCTGCCGGCCATTTACGTGTGACAGCTGGAGCAGGTTCATCTTCCAAACAAATCAAAATGGTAGAGGCCGTGGGCATGGACGAGGCTGGAGTACCCCTTCTCTCATGTCCCTTCTAAAGTGGCTATTGGTGTAATCTCTTCTCTAATGGAGCTTAAGAGGAGCTTATCTTTTTCTGGAGATAGGACAGCCCTTCAAAGCCGAGAAAGTGCTTCAAGTTCTTTTTCGAAGCGAATAGAATGGGAGGAAATAGTATATTTACATATATATATATATAATATGCTTAATGGCTGACCAGCACAAAGAGGTTTTGAGGTTTTAGTTGGTGTTACTAAAGGTATAACTGAGGTACTTCTTCTTAATAGACTAGATATAGAATTTGGACAAGTACAATCAGAGAAATTAGGCACGATGAACACGCAGAAAAATCATAACCCACAAGTCTAGGATCGTTGTAGTGTTTCAATTTTGAGGATTAATATTAAAAACAACGAAAAATAGCACTCATAAACTAGTGTGATGGAATTATGGGACTAAAGTAGGTGTACTATGAAGGCACGACTTGGCACTTAGTGCGCGGCGGACGTGTATACATAAAAGGATTAGGAAATATGTGAAGTATAAGACCAACCAAAAGAGTAAAGGATTAAAATCTTTTAATATTAGTCTCGACTAAATGATTAAGGATTAAATGAGACATGGATGATGTGAAAGGATAAATATATAGGTTTCTACTGAGGTACTAGCAAGCTTTGTTGATGAAATTTTATTAAGACGAGAGATTATAAAAACCCGGTTCAATATTAATATGGTTAGAATATAATAATGACCTGCCTCTCATGGATCGCTCGATGGCTTGTCACATAGTCCGAAAGCAGATCTCTAGGAAGGAAATTTGGAGGGAAAAAAAAAAACCCATACTCCCATTATTAGGTATCCGTAAAAGGAAGGGCACTTTTAATGATTCGAGATCATATATTTTTGTTTTTATATTTTAGTTCACCTGTTTATATCCATCCAAGATTAGTTTTATTAGATAATGCTAGCCAAACAAACATAATTAGGCCCATAAGACATGTTTCCAGGACCTCTTCTGGAATAGTGTTTGTTCAGTTCTAGATAAAGGCTTAATATTAAAACAAGGATTGATTACATTTTATCTTCTCGAACTTTCATTCAATTCTAAATGTACCTTTAAAATTAATAATTGTATCAAAGTGGATTCGTTTACTTTTAAGACTTATCAATCCTCCCCTTCCGTCTACCAGCAGCATTAAATATAACGAAAATTTACTGTAACGATATAATTTTCATCTAATTTATTATTATTGATCATATAAAATAATATATGCTATCAATTAATAATAAATTATAAATCGTTACCTATATATAAAATTATTTGATACCTAAGTCGTAAGCAAATATGAATAATCTATGTACACAACAAAATTATTTGATATTTATTAACCATATATAAATTAATAAAAAAATTATTTAAATTACTAAATTAAAATTAAGTGAATTTATAATGTGAGAAATTCTAGTGCATTTTTCGACGTTTGCAAGTATACGTAATAAGGCTGTGCAAACCTCCAAAAATTTCAACTCCATCTAACTTCCGCTCCAAATCTGACTCTAACGAAAAATCAAAGTCAGAATCGGAGTAGCTCCGAATAAGTAGAACGAATCAGAGTCAGGGTTCGAAGCTCCAAACTCATAACTTCGACTCCGATTTTTTTTATAAAAAATCTAGATGTAAAACCATTTTAAAAAAAAAATACTACAACTTAATTTGGAACAGCGTCGTTTCATCATACAGGAGGTCCAAAATGCAAGATGCTCATTCCCTTCTCCCTTCTTCCTTGTTCCTTGTTCCTTCTTCTCCGTTCCCTCTCTATTGCCAACATTGCCTCTTTGCACTTCCTTAGTGCGTTGACTCCGTTCCCCTTCACTTCTCAGGCCAACCTCCATTCAGCTTCAACCTCTGGTAAGTTGTCCGACTCCAAGCCCTAAATCAAGGAAATTTAATTTTATGTTTTCTTTTTTTCCATGTTGTTGGGTTGCCTCGAATTAGTTGTTTTGGGTCTAATTGTTATGATTCTTGTGAAATTGTGTTGTAGTAAGGAAATGTGATAGAATTGAATATGGTTGATGCGTTGAACTGTGCAAACCAAGATGCATGCAATGTGTTTGATAAAATGTGTAAGAGATGCTACCCTTCAAAAATCAAAACCACAGACCCAACAGAACAAAGTTAGTAATATAAATTGTAGAATAGTAAACTAATAAACCAATATAACTAAAATTCAGTACTTTTTAATTTCATTCTAATAAACTAATATCCAAAAGAGTAGCTACCTACTCTTTCTTCTTGGTTGTATATAAGTCAGTGTATAAATATATTGATTTGATCTTTAAATTATTTAGAGTGATATAGTATTTCTCATATTTCTATATAAGAAATATTATTTTAATATCAAACAAATTAAATTATCACGAAAAAGCACCTCCTGTTATCTATGATCTATTTGATCTCTTGAAAAAGGATAAAAAGCATATAAGGTAATATAAGATGCTACTTCATTAGGCAGGATGGTTAAAAAAAAAACAAAGGAAAAACAAAAAACCATGAGATGAAAAATTTAACATTAAATTGTTTGGTAGTGGAAATGCTGCATGCAATCTTCATCATTTTATTTTGGACTAATTTGACCTCAAAAGTCAAGGGTATGCGGCATGCATGCTTCTCTTGGTCCCTTTCAAACTGTCCAAGTTAGTTAACCCAACCCTTCATACTTTTCTTGGTCATCTTATTATCTTTGCTTATCAGTACTGTGATGGTCACAAGACACTCCATCGTAAATGAGTTGATGCCTTTTGATCAATTGATATCTATTTTCATGTATATTTGTTTATGTTTAGTTTCAAATTTATTTTTCTCCATCTTAAATGAGTTAATGTCTTTTAATATAGCTTAGTTATTTTTTAAATTAATTTTTTGCTTCTAATTTATTTTTTTAGTTTTTTTTATTGTAATATGGATCCTACACCTAATGGAGATGATCGTCCACAAGGGGATGTGGCAGATGTCAGTGCTATGCTCCAAGTAAGTACTTCCACCCTTAGAGCCACATCTAGAACAACTACATCTAGAGTAGCTACATCTTGTGTGAGTAGTCAACTCTCACTCCCAGTAGATCTAGAGGATGAGGCTATGTTCAACGAAAATGAGGAAATGCCCATTGAACACGATCAACCACCACGGCCTTTTAAAAAAAGGTCATGAAAATAAAAGTATTTCACCAAAATTCCTATTAATCGTGCAAACCCATAAGCAAGATGCCACCACTGTAAGTAACTTTGTACTTGTCATTCGAAGAAGCAAGGTACTAGTATGTTGATAGTACATCTAAATGGTTGTCAATGATATAATATCGCGAAGGGATTGGTGGTCACTGATCAGACCAAGCTGAATTACGAAACTTCTACGACCACTGATGGTACATAGACTAAAAAATTAGTCATCCCTCAATGCAGTGAGAAGTTGTTGAAAGATATAATATAAGCTAAAAATTTTATAATTTGAAATACTATATCAACATATGTTAGTCCACAATTTAGTTTTATAAGATATAATATAAGCTAAAAATTTCAAACAAATATTCAATTCGATTCCGACCCATTAATTTTCTAAACAAAATTTACATTATGTTTAAATGTTGAACTGAATTGAATTGAGTTGAGTTAAGATGATAAAATATTATTAAAATATTATTTTTTAGTATTATTATTATTTTAAAATTTGAAAAAGTTGAATTATTTATTATATTTTAAATTAAAATTTAAAAAAATTATAATAATAAATTAAAATGAATTGAGTTGGATTGAGGATTAAAACGAAACTGTTTCACTTACAAACAAAACATACGAAAGTTGTATAGCACTAGGCCACTAGCCTCTCCCACTAGAGTATATAGGGATGGGATGCTCATCTAGTGCCCCCGTGTCAGCATCAAGCATGACAAGTCACCAATTTTTTTTTTTTTTAAATAGAAATATTATAAAAATATTCTAGAAAAATAGATTTACAAGTTCATATGAATTATATAATATATTAATTTTTTTTAAATAAAAAAATTTATAATTTTATATATCACGTTAAATTACATAAATTTATATACTTAATTTTGTGAAATTCTTTTAGGAATGAAATATTTTTGAAAAAGAAAAAAATACAAATATGACATATAATGATCGACACTCAAATTGATATATTAATATATTATATTTTATACTTTTATCATTGGATTTATCTACGTGAATAAAGTTGATCAATCATATTAAAAAAAATAAAATTATATACAGTCATAAATTACATAAATAATATATACTCTTTTTTTAAAAAAAAGTGACATTTCGTATTTACTTATTTGTTAAAATAAATGCGTAGCATAACTGACAAACTCCAAATATCATTTATCTACTCTTTATATTTTTACAGTTGGATTTATCTATATAAATAAGGTTTATCTATTGGATCGAGCAAGAACATTCAAGAAGCATTCTCTTGCGACTTCCGATGTCAAAATCGATCCAATATCCCTCCCCCACTACGAACCACCGGCCATTTCCATGATTGCCGCTCTATTATATTGTCCTCTTTCTATTATATTGTCCTCTTTCCGTTACAAAAAAATCTTTTCCCTTTCTTCCCTTTCTTTTTAATAAAATGGATTCACAATATTTATTAATAATTTAATGTTACTCAAAAAATTTATTGGGACAATTATAATTTATAAAAGTCAAAAGAATCATTATATATATATATGTGTATTTCTCTCAATTAAAGTTAAGACCAAACTCTAAATTTAAATACGTGGAACATGATGTATTCCAATTGGTCAAACTATCAACTATGATTTTACAGTCACTAATTAGACTTTATCTTAATCAAAATTAATGTGAATACCTTTCATTTGTCTAAGTACGGATGTTTATCAAGTTGCTCAACCAAATCTTTTGTACCCGAATTCTTTCGCACTTTTTATTCTTATAGTTAAATAATACATGCTTAAAATAGTTATCCATCGTATCCTTTAGAAAGATGTGATTTATTAATAATTGAGAAATAAATCATGTACACGTGGCAATAATTCAGCCAGCTAATAGCATAGTGCACTGCTGCAGGAAAAGATGTCGCGTGATGGCAAGATGCCGGCCCGCTCCAGAAAAAGTAATGTAAATAATTATTGTCGAGTATTTCACAGCCTGTCTACCAATCACCTTTCTATTAACCTCTATTAATTTTCCTTCCTTCTACACCGGAGACCGACAATATAAGTGCAGCACAAGCTGAGAAGCGGAGAGCAGTACCTAGAAGCAAAACGCGCAACTGTCGTGAGCTCAAAGTCCTCCTGTTCGATTTCCCTCAAGACAACCATGCCGATCCGGAACATNCCCGCCCTGGTGAGCTGGTCCTGGGAGAACCACTGGGTCTACTGGGTAGGGCCTCTCATCGGCGCTGGGATCGCCGGAATAGTGTACGAGTTGTTGTTCATAAGTCACACTCACGAGCAGCTGCCCCCCACAGACTACTGATCGAACAAAGAAACAAGCGATGTCTTATTTTGGGTATCAATAAACAGGGGCACGGCTTTTCTTGCTGTACGCACTTCGTCTTAGAGTTGGGGTTGTGTTTAGTTTGTCAAAGTAACTGTCCATCTTTTTCAGCATCATCGTCAATGTCATAACCACTGTTGTTTTCCCTGGAAGTCATCTTTGTGATTCTGAAGGTAGGGTTGTGCTTTGTGTTATTTTGCTTCTGTTGCATGATTGATACCAGTTCTTTGTAATTTCGTCCTTATTACACTGTTCCTTCTTTTTTGTTTGCTCTGCTTCTTTTATTATTGCTACGTGGGAGTAGGTTGAATCGCCCGCGTTAGACAAATGTTGTCAGTATTGTTTCACATCAGCCGTTCGATCTTCAAGAGTTGTTCCTTTCGTTTCTTTTTTTTTTTTGTTTGAAGGATCTTGGAGACAATACTAGGCCTTCCGCAGCCCCGCATTGGCCCCTATTGCTATGATGGAAGGAGCCTAATAGGAATAAATATTGGCCCATTAATGCTTTAACTTGCAAAACCGCTAGAGTTTCGTGCTTTGAACATCTGTCACTTTAGTCTGTACACAAGAAATTACTTTAGTCATAATAGGAAAATAATCTATCTGATTTTTTTATAATGGTGATGAGATTACAAAATTATTTTTATTATAAAATAGATTTAATAGATTATATAAAATTATATTTATTTATAAAATTATTTTGTAAAATTTATTTACGGATGTAACAATATTCTAATTATATATATAATATAGTGATGCTAGGTTGCTCTTCAAATATATTCCAAAAGTGTTCTTAATATATTTTATTTATTTTTGTAAATGTAAAAAAACTTATGCGGTAATTTTTTTAAATATTTATAAAAAATAAAATGCACTAAGGAACATTTTTAAAAATATATTTAAGAGAAATGAATATTTGTAATTATGAAAGGTATAAATGTTAACAATTATTAAAAAAATAGTAAATATAAAATTTTAAAAAAATAAATTGTCAATAATAAATCTTCCTTTTTTTTAAATATCGCACCGAATATTTATGCAATCTGAAACATTAATACAGAGGGCAACAAAGTATTTACTCATATTATATATATGAGTAATGATATACTTATAATATATTTTATAATATATTATACAATAATATTATAAAATAAAGATATTTTTGTAAAATGTTGTCAATTTTAGAAATATTTTATAAAAATATCTTTCTTTTTAACATATTGTTATTCAATGGGTTGGAAAATGAGTTACGCAAAAATTATTTTTCATTATTTATATATATATTTATATATATTGTAGAATGGAGATGATGATTATTTTCTTTTTGCGTGACTAATTATATATCATAGCAACTGCGTCTAGCACAACGGAAGCACAGCAGATTTCCGATTCATCCCCAAAAACACTACAAGTACATACGTACATATGTACATAAAGGAAAAATTAAAAGAGAAAAAGCTGTGAACTTCCAAAAGTTATTCAAAGCAAAGAGCTAACAAAGTTTCTCTAATACCACATGTTACAAATACTTATCAAAAAAGGGAGCGGCTACTATGCCGCCCCAAATTGACTTTTTTTTTTCTTTTTTTTTTTTATTTTACTTTACACATTTTTTTAACATATTTAAATATATTTAAAAAATAAAAAAAATATATCAATACATTTAAAATCACTTCTTTAATCACTAAGTAAAAAAAAAAAAAAAAATTTGACCGAGCGGTCAAATAGAGTGGGCAAATAGAGAAGGCAAAGTAGTGTTTTTCATCAAAAAATAGGCCACATGCTACATTTCCCTTATCCAACCTGTACACGTGGCAATAATTCCGGTAACTAATACAAAATTGCTTTGCTGTATAGATCAGGAATGATGGGTAGATGTTCTCCCACACAAAAAAATAATATGAAAAACCAAAGAGTAAATCGTTATCCGAGTATATCTCAGTCTGTCCACCAATCACACAAGTTGCAGGCAGATGGTAAGGCTCGTCACGTTCAATATAAGTGCAAGTGCACCAGCCAGCTGAGAAGCGGAGAGCAGCACCAAATTAAGTCCTCAAACACAGCTTAATTCTCACCCAAAAATCCTTCGGTCGAGACAACCATGCCGATCCGGGACATTGCCGTGGGTAGGCCCCAAGAGGCCATTCACGCGGATGCCTTGAAAGCGGCTTTGGCAGAGTTCATCTCGACGCTCATTTTTGTGTTTGCCGGCGAAGGCTCGGGCATGGCGTTTAACAAGCTAACGAACGACAGCTCCACTACCCCAGCTGGGCTTGTGGCCTCTGCCCTGGCCCACGCTTTCGGTCTTTTTGTCGCTGTCTCAGTCTCCGCCAACATCTCTGGTGGCCACGTCAACCCGGCTGTCACCTTTGGAGCCTTCATCGGTGGTAAAATCACCCTCTTGCGTGGCATCCTATACTGGATAGCCCAGCTCCTTGGGTCCACCGTTGCTTGCCTGCTTCTTAAGTTCTCCACCGGCGGCTTGGTGAGATTATAATCATTGATAATTTCATGCTCAATGCTGCTTAACACAATACTTCGATAGTTGTTATCTGATTGTAACTTACATTTTGTTATTGTGCCTGGCAGACCACCAGTGCTTTCTCTCTGTCTTCAGGAGTGAGTGCCTGGAACGCCTTCGTCTTCGAGATTGTGATGACATTTAGTTTAGTTTACACAGTCTACGCCACTGCACTCGATCCAAATAAGGGTAATTTGGGAGTTATCGCCCCCATTGCCATCGGATTTATTTTGGGTGCTAGCATTCTAGCTGGTGGTGCGTTTGATGGAGCTGCCCTGAACCCAGCTGTTTCGTTCGGTCCCGCCTTGGTGAGTTGGTCATGGGAGAACCACTGGGTGTACTGGGCTGGGCCTCTTGTCGGTGGTGGACTTGCGGGACTTGTCTACGACTTCTTTTTCATCAACCAAACTCACGAGCAGCTGCCTCCGACCGATCATTATTGAAACAATAACTTGATTTGGTTAATTGAATAAAATATTATTATAATATAAATTTTTAATATTATTTTTATTTTAAAATTTTAAATTATTTATTATATTTTATGTGAAGATTTGATAAAGTTATAATGATTATATGAGATGAGATAATTTGATTTTGTGTAATCAATCAGCATATCATTATTTTGAGGATTGTATGAACAATCGTACACATTAGGGTTGCAACCCGACCTTAGATAGCCGGGTTTGTGCCCGACCCGACCTGAGTGAACATAGCCAAGGTGCCAAACCGATCTGATCCAACCCGAACAAATAAAAATTAGGTCGAACCCGTATGACCCTACATTCACAACAAAGGGCAAAAAAAAAAAAAAAAAATCTCAGTTCTTTGCTTCCTCATCGATTTACAAAATATTTGTTTTATCTTTATGATCTAATCACAATATCAAATTATCAATCTCAGATCAAAATCCCAAAAAACAAAAATGAAAAGTGCAGTTTGCAACACTTAGCGTCTTCTTCTTACTTCACCGACAAGAGAAAAATAAAAGAAAAACCGAAAGAAAATTTCTTGGAAAACAAACAGAGAGAGAGAGAGAGAGAGAGAGAGAGAGAGAGAGAGAGAGAGAGAGAGAGAGAGGAAAAACCATTTAAGAGCTTTATGTAAACAAGAAATATTTTGTAAAGAGATCAGACAAAGGTGAGGGCTTCCTTCCTTTCCATCGCCAAGGGCCGTAGCGATACCACCGTCGCCAACATCGACGTGAACAAGAAGAAGCAAGGAGACTCATAGTCATAGCCACCACTGGTGACATATATTAAGAAGGAGAACCAACCGCAGCAACGGAGGTCACCATGGTTCGCATAGGAATTGGATGGGCTGAATTGCTTCGAGACTCTCATCTCTTATTAAGTGAGGCAAACTACATTTGCAAGACAACCTTTCGAAGAGAGAGGGGTTCGTCCGTAACCTTTTTTGTTGGATAGAAAGAGAGAGAGAGAGGGGCTAGGGTTTGTATTGGATAGAAAGAAGAAAGGGGGGGCTGCGGTTTGATCGATATTGTCTGCTTAAAAGCGGGTTGGACATCATCCAACCCGCATCTAATTTTAATCCGACTTTATACGGGCTGATCGGATCGGTTTTATCAGGTGGGTTGGGCTTATTGTGTTTTTGCAGAGGCCTAGTACGCATTCAATCAAGCCTTTTCAAGAATTCTTATGTTTAGTTTTTCTTCGTACATAAATCTTATATATACCACTGTGATAAGCAGAAATGCTAAGAATTTATCCACCAACTTATAATATTATAAGAAAAATGTTATTTGGTCTACTTAACTTATCCCATCATTTTGACATTTAATATATTTTTATTAATTTTTTATTTTATTTTTTCCTTAATAGTTAAGAAATTGACTATTAGTGTATTAATATATATTTTTATTTTTTAAAAATATTTTAAAATAATAAAAAAAATATGAAAAAAAGACAAATTGGCCTAGCGGTTAAATGGAGCGGTGTTACTCAGGCGACAAAGTAGCACTGCTTATATTATAATGATAACAATATTTCTCCATATAACATAAGAGTAATTCTAAGTACAGTCGTGAAGTGCGCAAGGGTTATACAATTATTTTGAAAAATAGTAGGTTCCACTATTAAATATTTAATTTCTTTCATGTAGATCTTGTATTTATTTATTTATTTTAAAATATTTGTGTTATGCTTACGCAGTACTCTATAACTGTAAATATTATTTTTTATAATATAATATAAAATGACAAAATAACCTCGTGATTATAAAATGATCATAAATTATAAATTATGGTAGTCGAGAACAACAATAAAAAAGGGTTAGAAAGAATAAGAGGTGATAGAAAAGAAATCAAAGGTCATTTATGGTTATAGTCAAATATAAATCTTGACTTTAAAATTTTTTTTGTAGTCGAACTTGTGATTTAGAAAGGTCAAAACTCTATTCTTTTCTTTATATTAAAAATATCTATGTATTTTTAATCAGAGTTTTTAATAGTCTTGTAAGCTTTCTTAAACCTATTTAAAAAGGGGGTAATTTTCAACGTTTTCTTTTTTTCACATTTCGTCATTAAGCAAGGGTTTTAATCACAAAGGCTGGTATAGATTCCGGAATAAGTCATTTCATTTATATGTAAATATGTCCTGATTTACTTTTAATACTAGCGTTATTGTTTCTACTGATGAATGATCATGTAACCAAAGATTTATGAATTGACAAAAAATACATAAATAAATTTAAGTGTTGATCATTCAAAAGAGTCGTGTATATGATAGAAATAATTTAGTTAATGGAGTTTTAAATAAAAATTAGAGAAAATTTATTCTGTTTTAAAATGAACTATTTTAAAAATTTAATATTCTTATTCTAAAAACTCCATATAATTGGCACCGAAAAGGATATTTTTGTCTAATTATTAAAAATTTAAGATCTTGTTTGTTTTTACAAATGACATGAGATGAGATGAGTTGAGATAAAGTTAAAAGTTAAATAAAATATTATTAGAATATATTTTTTAATTTTATTTTTATTTTGAGATTAGAGAAAGTTGAAGAGTTTATTTTATTAATTTTGTTACAAATCAACAACTATTCACATCATACACACTACACATGGCGTGCAAAGTTATTTTTTTTAAAAGGTGAGACGATATTTTTCATAGGATATAAAGTGTGAAGAAGTAAATAATGGCTGATAAGAATAATTTTTCTTACTTTATTTTGTGTAAAAATTTAAAAGAATTATAATAATTAAATAATATGAGATGAAAATAATTTTGAAAAAAAACTAGGCCTAACTTTTCTTAACAAGTCTTCTCTTTCTAACAAAAATTTAAATGAAAATGCATGATAAATGCATAAAGTAAATATTAATTTTAACCATAAAATAGTTTCATAAAAATAAATTTATAAATTAAGTTAACTTCATATGGTATGTCATATTATAAAATTATTTTTATTATAAAATAAATATAACAAATTACGTTAAATGATTTCAATTTATAAATTTAGTTATCCATAAGTCTTTTATGAATAAGAATTACGAGATGAATCTATGGCACTCTTGTAATTTCATAACAATCTATTTTATAATCGATTAACAAAAATATGTTACTTTATTAAAAATAAAATTTAGTTTTCCAAAACTAATTTTTATATAATATAAAATTATAAAAGAAGGGATCTTATTAGCTTTCATAAAATTTTTCATCTCATCATATTTAATTATTTATTTTTTTTAATTTTATATAAAATTTAATAAATAATTTTATTTTAAATTTTAAAATAAAAATAATTTAAAAAATATATATTTTTATAATATTTTATTTCATTTCTAATTTATAATTTATAATATTATCTAACCAAAAAAACATTACCTGATTATCTTACTTAAAACCGACTTTTAAGTGATTCGACTGCTGAGTGTATCGAACCCAACACGAGGAAGTGGTTGGGCATAGAGATTCCCCTGTCTCAAGTCATGATGAACTGACATGCAGCGCAACACGTGAAAGTTCTCGATTCAGAGTTGGGGGTGCACATGGCCTTTATGCTACTTTTATTATTTGAAAGGACCTCGACCTTTGTCCTTTCTTGGCCTTTTCCACCTCACTTTTTCTTCCCAATTCGTGGACTCCAAAGTCCAATCTATTCTGCCAGATAATATACTATATTAGATTTATGTAGAATTTAAGATTGTCATGAAAAATTTCTCATTATATAATTCTTTTCTATTTTAAATAAGAAATATTTTTATAAAAAAATATCATGTTATAAAATTGTTTTTTATTTAAAATATTATTATCATAAAAAAGAATTGAATTTAAAAATAAATTTAAATAATTTTAAATAAATTGAATAAAATATTATTTTTTAATATTATTATTATTTTAAAATTAAAAAAATAAAATTATTTATTATATTTTATATAAAAATTTTAAAAAATTATAATAATAAAATGTGATAAATTAATATAAATTTTTGATAAAATGAGACTGTTTCGTTTGGTTATTGAACTTAATTCAATTCAGTCTAATTTTAAATTGAGTTTAATATACAAACATTAAATTATTAAATTATTAAATTCATTTCAATTCAAAATTTTTTTACACATGAGATTTACAATCTTTTTCAATTTAAAATATTTTTATATGTAAGATCTATAATTGTTTTTTAATTTTTTATAAAAAATATTAAACTCATCTTAACATTTAAATATAAACTTAATTTAAATAAATTTTATATAATTTTTTTTTACTATTTAACTTATTACTGTTTATAAAAAATTAAACTAGAACTCAGTTAGTCAGCATCCAGATTCCAAACGCAGCTAATACACCTCTCTCTCAAATATAGAAGGATTACGGCGTTTCTAAAATATCTTCTTGTCTTTTTTTATTGGATGTAGGTAATGACCTTTCGAGAACAGTAAGGGACGAAGTCGGTAACTATGATATTTTAGCTCTGCCAACAGATATGTTTTGAGTAGGATGAGTACCCCGTCGTAATCACACAGCTTGAAACCCTATTTATGTAACGAAATTAATTACTTGAAAGGGAAATGATTGTACCAACCATCGGACAACCTTTTTTTATAATATAAATCATATATTCTTTTTCTATTTTTTTCAAGTTTTTAACCTTTTTTATTTATTAAAGAGCTATTAATTTACAAATACTAACATTGTTCGAATGTTTTTCTTTTTTTTTTTTTTCAAACAAAATTGTTCGAATGTTAAACGAGTAGAAACTCAGTTCAAATTAGTATAGATTTGTGAACAAAATTATAACGAACAACGTGCAATTCTCCACTCATCAATTATTAATACGTTAAAAATTATAAAATTAAAAATTAAAAAAAAACTAATAAAATGAGTTTTATATATAAGATTATAACTCCATATATAGAAAGAAAATATAATTTTTAAAGAAAAGTCAAGCCAAAGTCTTTCGGGTTAAACCCATTAATTTATTTTAAATAGCTTACAAAAAAGTAACATTATAAAAATATTCTATTTTAAAATATAATTATAAAAAACTATATACTTATTTCTTTTTGTTAATGACTTTAGGGTCCAAGAAGGTATGATTGATTGATCCACGGGATAAAGACATGAAAGGATAGTGAAAAATGTCGATGTGAGGGTCCCACTTATTACCGCCCCACCCATGCGTATTGTCTGTTGTTTATAAATATACTTTATTGCGCGCCGGAAGGATTATGCGATGACGATGACTATGACTATAATAATGTTTAATGACGACGATAATTTTAATGATAATGTTGGGTGAAGCTTTGAGTTTCTTGCTCAACCCTGATCGGAGCATGTGCTTCTAATATGTACGGCAGAGAGAAACATTTAAAAATGAAAATTTTATCCGTACCGTCACTTTTACGTATTAATTATATATTTTATTGATATAATTGATCAAATTAATTATTTAATATTAAAAAAAATAATGCAACTAATTACATTAGTGAAATATGTAAGGAATACATAAAAGTGATTATACACAAAATTTTTAATTAAAATAATACTTGTCTTGAGTATGTAAGTGATGTGCAATTATCTTTTAAAAAATGAATAAATATAATATCTATATAAAAAAATAACTTTTTAATAATAAATTTTACTTTTTTTTAAAGCAACTATATTTTACTTACAAATTCCACAACTATATATAACATTATTCAACTTAAAAAACATGATGTTTTATTAGTGTTTTAGTTGAAATAAAATACTAAAAGTGATGTTTTTATATACCATTCTCTTTGAAAAAATCCATTCAATATGATTGAAAGACAAAAAGGCACAGTTCTTGAGCTGGTTTGCTTGATTGTTTTGTTTATTCTTTAATAAAAATGATTGTACCATCAATCATTATGATCACGTTTCTTCACTTATATTTTTGTCAACTTGAACTATAAGCTTTTAACATTTAAATAGATTATAAATGATGCAATGATTTAAGGCACAATCACAGCGATAACTGTCATTCCATACATTCGCTGCATTCCATACCCTATAATAAACATGTCGTCCATATTCTTTCAAATTTGGCTTGGCCCCATGGGCAGAGGGATCCCTTGCCCGTTGTTGTTTCTTGTTATTATTATTATAATGATTTCTTTTTGTTTTCAATTTTGAACTTTTTAATGAATTCTTTTCATATAATACGTTAGGCCTACTTTATTATAAAAGTAATTTTACAATTTAACGTACTATATCGAGTAATGTTCGTTTGTGAATTTACTTCTATTTAATCTCTTTATAATTAAAACATTTATCTTCCAAATTTAGAGCAATAACACTGGAGTAGTTAAAATTATAAGTAGGTAGAACTTAGCATGTAACGAGGCAAGTGGGTAGCAAAGATGATCTTCCTCCATTAGTTTGGTGGAAAATGAGGAGGCAACTTTTGCAAAGTGTAGCTAGTTCAAAAAAAGGACAAGTGACACCATGTAGAAAGCCTAGTAGATACATCTCAGTGCAGGGGTATCAAAGGACTTTTCACTCTGTGTCGGGCGAGCAAGCATGAGGCGAGAAAGTATGGGGCAAAAGGAGAGAAATAAGAGATGAAGAGGCTGGTAGCTCGGGCGAAGGGAGAAGGGCTATGAGCCTAATGCAAGCAATGGTAAAGGACATGACCCATGCAGATGTACAGGCTTTTTGGGATAATACAGAAATGCTCAGAAGGAAGCAATATCATACGCTGAGGGGTCACATCCGAAGTGAGTCTATAGAAAGGATTACAGTCTTGCAGGCCATATCATCTGAACTCAAAAGTATGGTCCAACACCACGTAGGAGACCTGTACTTAGGGAAAGACTGCAGATTGGACACAAGGCAAGCCGTAGGAATGTACGTGATTTGTCCCGTCAGTCTGTCTCTGTCATCCTACAGAGGGACGACTGAGGCTAAATGACCCCTATTCAAAGACATTAGAAGTCAAAAGGACACATGAAGATCCCGCCCTATAATTGGTTTAAGGTAAAAATCAAAATCTCACTTTTGAGATTGTAAGTATTGGAGTCCTTTGGAGTTGGAGTCTTCAAAGAAGCAAATGACTTTAAGAGAGCGACGGGAAGAGCAGTGTCAACATTGCCGTAGAATTTTATATACTGTGAGGTAGGTAGTATTTTATATACTGGAAATGTGGGGTGAATTTGACTTTGCATATTTTGTAACTGTTCCCTTTATTCTTATGAAAACAATATGCATCTTCTTTATTTTGTTTATGGATTATCTTTACTCTGTGATTTTAGACGATAAGTTTGAATACTTAAATTGGTCGTGATTGTAATTTTTGGATGCGTGAGTCTTACCACGTGTTATCATAATGGGTGGATTGAGGAGTCCCCGCGCCATTCCTATGACACAATGCCACGAGTTTTATAAGGGGAGTAAGGGTCCATGTGATGATCGAGGTGGAATGGTTTCGTATTGGTGTAACTTGATAGACGGGTAAAGAAATTCTCCAGGCATATCATGAGTGGCTTCTTCGAGTCAGTTGACTGAATAGACATGTCGCGAGGGCAACAAGTATACTTCAGTGTGTGTGTGTGATGGAGGATTTGAAACAGGCAAATCAACTTGTACATTGGTTGGGTAGGAGTGATTCCTCGGATCGAACGTGAAGTAGTTTTCCTGTTTGACATTTTATGTGATGAGATTATATATGATGAGATATGAGATTCTATATGATGAAATATGATGAGTTTTATACACTTGAGAAAATGGTGGTTCCTCACGCTTGGTGATGTTTATGTATACTTGAAATTTGCACAGAGGATAATTCATCATAAGGTGATTCATCTCCATACTTATATATTTTGTTTCAACAAGATGACGATTTTCTTGCCATGACTATGGATACATGTGTTTCTTGCTTAGAGGATGATTCCTCGTCGTGCATGAATATAGGTGTTCACAGATTGTAACAGCCCGTTAGAAACTCAATGGTGGAATTTCTTTAGACTTTAGAAATCTCTTGAAAACTCCCTAAGTTTTCACGGATTAACCAACCGTGTTGGTTTTAGTCTATCAGCATAGTCAGTGTTGCCACTCACTATGGTGTTAGAAGCTCGATTTTATTTATTTGAGATAGTTAGAAGTACTAGATATGGTTTGTGCCATTAGACTCAGTTGGTTATTTAGGATTTTATGGCGCAATAATCTCATTTTCAGTTTTCAGACGAAAAGCTTGTTTGAAAACGCGTTTTGTTTATTTCAAGGCACCTCGGGGTGATTTTAGATAAACGAGTTTCACGGTTAATTTAGTATGTATATTTAGGATTTTGCAGTGCAAAATTTATTATTCACTTTTCCAGAGTGAATAGTAACCTCAACAGTAGCACCTAACGTAATGTTTTTAAAATAACACTGTGAAATGTCCAAATTAGGTTAGAGAAGTTTTATTTGATTTCTTGGAAATGTTTTGATAGGTCATACCTTGAGATTCAAGTGTTGTATTTTAGTTAAAAAGTTTGGATCTTTTTACTAAAGTGTTTTGTGATTATGTGAATTATAATTTTGTTGGATGTTTTAAGCATATTTTTTTAAACTTAAGATATGAGGATCTCTGTTGCAATATTTCGATTTGATCATGAGTTTTAGAGTTGGATAAAATTGCAGCAAAAATCAAAGACAAATGGACTTTGAAAGTTTCAGCACTAGCATGTTTCTCATAATTGTGTTTGATTTTAAATTTTTCTAAGTTGATATTTGAGTTTAGGACAAAATTTACATTCCCGACTTTTGGAGTGAGGATGTAAAATCCTTAAATTTGGGTAAAATGATTATTTTTTCAAAATTTACTGTAAGTTAGCATTTCTTGATGTGTTTATTTGTTAGTAATTAAGTTTCTAACATTTAGAACTCCTAGTTACAGTTTCTCGTATTTCTTACTTTACCTAATAAAACAGGACGATCACTATAAGTTAGTTTTTAACTTACTATCAGATTACTGCGTATGTGTGACGGGTAATGGAATTATAGACTATGTATATATGCTATCATATATGCCATACTATGTCATGTCACTTTATGATTATCTATTACATAATTTATTCTATCATGTATTTTTCTCTGTTACAAGAATATCATGTTACATAATGCTATCTGTTACATGTATGTCATGTTACGTAATATTGTTTGCCACATGTTATGTCATGTTATAAACTATTGTACATTACATGTTATGCCATGTTATGAAATGTTGTACGTTACATGTTTTGCCATGCTACGAAATATTTTGTCTCATTATATGTCATATTACGTTATGTTAGGACTTCTGCCATTTCGTTTCATGTCACGTTTCATCTCAAGTACAACTTGTGTATCTTGGGAACAACCTTTCTAGTCATGTAATGTCTGTTTACTTCTATCATGAACCTAAATACTAGGATGATTTAATATCATAATGGAACTCCCTTGTTCACACTGAAGTGTTTAAATTAGTGTAAAATTTTCTGGTTTGACAAAGTAAGGTCAACAAGTTGCAAATGGGCCTAATCAATTGGTCACCGGAGCGTAGCAGGCACTAAGGTTGATGGTGCCACTCATATTTCAATTTCATTTTATACGTACTCGTGCAGGTGCAGATATCTAAGATGGGATACATACAATATGTGTGTCCATAGTAGGTGTAGATACCTGTGAACTGACACGTATAATACGTGTGTCCATAGCAAGTGCATATACATGTGAACTGGTACGTATCTTAACACACTCATAGCTAGTGCAGATACCTGTGTTGTGATGTGATAATCGATTGGGACACATGGCTCAAGGGGACCTATGTAGCACCCACATGGTCACTTTTAATTATCAGGTTTAATGGACAAAATTCCAAGTTCATGTATTTCAAGTTCACATTCAGTTCATGTGAGAAGTTAGAAACTCTAGCCACTCGACTTGGGGAAGATTCAAGGAGGAATTTGACAACTGATTCTTCCCAGATTCGGTTAAACAACAGAAGGCGCAAGAGTTTCCAACGTTGTCCCCAGGTAGTTTAATTGTGGAAGAGTACGCTGCCAAGTTTATGGCATAGGAGGTTCGCACCTCACTTAATTTCTATGGAGAAGATGCAAGCACAAAAGTTTCAGGGAGGACTTCAGCCAAGAATCCACAGTTAAGTGGCTTGTCATAGGATTGAGAACTACCAGGAGTTGGTAAATGTCGTTGCCATAGCAGAGACAGAACATAAGGGTTTAACTGCCCAGATCCTTTCGAAAAAAAAGAGGACATCACTGGATGCTATTTAAGATAGTTTGGAAAGGAAGAAGATGTTTAATGGACCCGATAAAGGAAAAGGCATCGAGACTGGGAGCTCAATGCCGATCACATTTCCACTTCGTGGAGAGCGCAGTAAACACCATGGAGGCAAGAGCAGAATCGTGTTGGGGACTTATTTTAGGTGTGGCTGACCAAGTCATATGATCAAAGACTGCCCCAGTGTTGCTTTGAGGAAGGAAAGAAAGGGGGTTTCCCTCAATTGTGACTACAAACCAAAGCCAAGGAATCACGTACGTATTAGAGTGTACGCTATCACTCAGGGAGACGTAAATGTTGATGCCACAGGAATTGAAGGAGCTAACGTTGTCACGGGTATTTTTTTAAGACCTATGTGTTGTTAAGCTTAGTTAAGATTGATTTGACTGCAATTGATTGTATTATTGCA
The DNA here is from genome assembly GCA_003123785.1 of Pterocarya stenoptera. Lineage (NCBI taxonomy): Eukaryota > Viridiplantae > Streptophyta > Magnoliopsida > Fagales > Juglandaceae > Pterocarya > Pterocarya stenoptera. Next base: position 212,989 of record QEOT01008029.1, read on the forward strand.
TTATTGTTATTTTGGAGTAATGTCAAGTCATTGGGGTTTGTAACTTATACGCTGTTTGATTCAAACGAGTCACTGCTTTCAGTGATGATGGTATTGCATGAGAGTTCAGTTCGTAGTCTGAATTGTTACCAGTTTTAACAATAACAATTCTGATTAGAAGTATTACTGTTCATACCAGTGTAGATATAGATTACCCTTTAGTAATACGAGAAAGGATATTGAAGGTTGATGAATTAGTATTCCGTGTATTTGAAGTTTGTTTTTATTTTGAGGATCCAATGAAATTTATGTTTGGAAGAGTAAAGTGTTTAGGAGAAACTTTGGCCTTAGTAGGATTTACTTATGATAGTAGTTTTATCAAGCTGTCATTAAATGGTTTTTGGTGAAACATTGTGTTTGTGGAAAACGTAGATCGCCCTTATATTGGAGACAAATATGTGGGGAGTAAAATCTTGGTCTTAAAAATTTACGTGAACAGTAGGAACATATCCTTTTGATTAGAGTTAGAATAAGAGGCAGCTCATAAAGGATAGAAGAGCTATGTCAATCATAAGAGAGAAAGTCTTGAGATTAGATTAATACCTGAACGATTATCTAGATACCACCTAGGAGGAGGAACGATTCGTTTTGATTATGAAGGAGTAAGTTAGTCCTAGGTAGATAGGATTCCTTGAGGAAATAAAGAAAGTAAATTCAGTTGTGTATGTATTAAAATCTTTCAAATTGAAAACACGAAGTTTTAGGTTTAGAGAGTATATCGATACGACTCAACCTACTTTGCAAAAGGATGCTGATGCTAATTGTTGATTAAAGAGAGAGAGTTAAGGAATGACAAATCTCAGTGGTTAATATATATTTGTGGTGAATAACTCTTTGAGCAGCAAGGAAAGTAGTAACTTCACTTAAGCAAGGATTCAGTGTCCTAGACATTTAGCCTAGAACTTATTTATTTTAGGCAGTAACCTTTGTGAGTGTTATATTCTTCTCTTAAATGGTGGTAATTATTATATGAACTCTTGTTATGGTTATAGATAAGAATGGTGTAAGCTATGAGAAGAAGGCTTTGCCTCATGAAGAACGTTACTCGACTGCGTGGATGGATCGAAATAGTTTCAAGGCGAGAATGGCACAGGACCAAGCTGAGTCCAGTCGAGTCGCAGAGGAGCGTGCTGTAGCACCAATGCTAAGCCCGTAACGTCAAGCTCATCTATGTCGTCAACTCACTGTGGATGTTTGCTGGTAGAAGGTCAAGTGTCATATAGTGACGACGATGAAGAGGTCGAGCAACACCCCGACCCAATGCATAACGTGGCGTATGATCCAGACAACAATGTAGTCTACTACTTACCCTAGCTCACCATTCCGATGGACATTGTTGCACCACCACCTACACCAACTAGTGACGATGTGTCTAGTGATGGACAATAGGTTTGGGTGAGTAGCATCTTCTCCTTAGTATCTTTGATTGCTCTAGTACTTACGTCGATTCTGAGGACGAAATATTTTTTGTAGGAGGGGAGGATGTAACAACTCGCTAGAAATTCAATAGTTGAATTTCTTTAAGCTTTGGGAACCTCAGGAAAACTCTATCAGTTTTCATGAATTAACTAGTCGCATAGGTTTTAGTATGTCCTCATAGTCAGTGTTACCACTCACTATGGTGCCAGAAGCACGATATTATTTATTTGAGATAGTTAGAAATGCCAAAATGCAATATGGTTTGCGCCATTAGACTCAGTTGGTTATTTAAGTTCTTATGGCAGAATAAACTCATTTTTTATTTTTAGACAAAACGCTTATTCGAAAATGCATTTTGATTTTTTGAGGCACTTCGGGATGAATTTCAATAAGCGAATTTCATGGTTTGTTTAGTATGTATATTTCAGATTTTTTAGTGCAAAGTTTATTCTACACTTTCCTGGAGTGAATAGTAATCTCAATAGTAGCATCTAGTACAATGTTTTAGAATCACAATATGGAATGTCCAAATTAGATTAGAGAAATTTTAATTGGACACTTGGTAAGATCTTAGCCACACTTGGTGAATAGTATTGGACACTTATTATCAAGAGGAACCATGAGATAGATTATGAAGGAAATCAAGGTGTGAGATCAAGCCACCTAAGCCAAACCCTAATTGATCTGATTTCTAGCATTGTGTTTAATCACTTGATTAAATCACTTTCACATGCTATTAATTTCTCAAATTCATGTTATGACATCATTATCCACCCCTTTAAACCTTGAAAATTTTATTGGGTGAAGAAAAATTAGATTTGGGTTTGATAGCATCTCAAACCCTAAACAAATATTCTCTAAACCCCAAATGAAGCTCATTTGTTTAAGGCCCACGAATTTTGGCCACTTGACAAAGCTTCTTGAGTAAGTTTTTTCCCACCCATGGCAGACCAACCTCTACCCAAACCATGCCTCAAAGTCATGCATGATGTGAAGGTAAAAGGCCACCTCACCACCACCATTCTCTTGGATATTTCTTTGGTTGAAAACCACTCACTATTACCCACTATTTTGCCCATTTTTTTAGTCAAAACCATCATCACTGAAATGCCACTCAAGCCCTCCTTTCACTCTTCAAAATGTGTAAGAGGAGTGCAAGTCTTTACTTCCTTCACTTCACCACTTTTCACTCACATTCATGCAAAGAAACCCTTAGAAGCGCTCTCAAAAAGATTTCAGTGGCTTCTGGCGTGCCATTTTGGAACATTCTTTAAGTATCGTCTCACAATGATTCCTTCATGAAATTTTTTCTTCGTTGAGTCAAGTTTTTGCGGGTATTTTTTTTGTTTGATTTTATTATCGTTTGATTGGTCAAAAATAGTTTTAGCCGTGGAGAGGTCAATCTGGGCGATAATCTGGATAATGTGTTGTGTTTTGGAATTTTTGACCAAGCTAATGGACAAGTCTTGATCCGAAATGTTAATGGAGTGTTTTTAACATGTATATATGAATTTTTATTAGCGATTAGTTGCATTATTAAAGCTTTTTATGAAATACTTTCTCAGATCTAGAAACTTAGAAACTGAAGAGGAAACACAGTTTCGATTTTAAGAAAGTTTGAGTATTTTGCTGTTTAATCTTACTCCAATGATTTTGATATTTTTATTTGATGATATTAAGCCTTTATCTATATGTTAGGATGTTATTTTGAAGCGTTTTGACGTTGGTTTCAAAGATTTTAATTTTTATCCAAGAGATTATATGGGTGGGCCAAAAGTATGATGTTTTTAGTTAGATCCATATTTTGAGTTATTTTTAGCCATGTGATTTTACGTTTAATGCTTGGATCTATTTTAGGATACATTTTAAAACCATGTGATGTTTTTGTTTGAAGATCTCACCATAGAATTCATTAGATCAAATGTTTGTTCAAAACTAGTTGGGAAATAAATTCTATTTTTGGCTAAGGGTAGGAGCCGAGTGCTCCATGTGCTGTTTTGAAATTTTTGGTGACTTTTATGTGTTGATTCAAAGCATGTTAGTTCTTGAGAATGTGTTATGAACATGTTAGAAGAAAGTTTTAGATTTTGGGAGTTTTTGGAGATGCTTTAAAATAGGTCAAACCTTGAGATTCAAGAGCTGTATTTTAGTTAAAAAGTATGGTTTTACTAAAGAGTTTTGTGATTTTGTGAAGTATAATTTTGTTGGCTATTTTTAGCATGTTTTTAAACTTAGGATATGAGGATATTTGTTGTAATATTTTGGTTTGATCATGAGTTTTGGAGTTGGATAAAATTGCAACAAAATAATCGAAGAGAAATGACCTTTGAAAGTTTCAGCCCTAACATGTTTCTCATAGTTGTATCGCGTTTTAAATTTTTATTGATAATATTTGATTTTAGTACAAAATTTACATGAAGAATGTAAATTTTGGTGATTTTTGGAGTTAGGATGTGAAACTCTCAAGTTAGGGATAAAATTATCATTTTTCCACATGTAGAGGGTAAAATGGTGTGATTATGTTTATAACATTTAGAACTCCTACTTACAGCTTCTCATATTTCGTGCTTTACCTCGTAAAATGCGGCGATCATTTAGGTAAATCCCAAAATAAGAGAAACTTTAAATAGGAGTTATAAATGTTAGAAACTTAATCATTAAAAAATAGAAACATTAAGAAGTGCTAACTTCGAGTAAAATTACTATTTTACCCCTACATGTGGGAATATGACCATTTTACCCTTGACTTAAGGATTTCACATCCTAACTAAAAAAAAATCACTAAAATTTAAATTCCCCATGTAAATTTAAAACCAAATATCAACTATGAGAAACATACTGGGGCCAAAAATTTCAAAGGCCATTTGTTTTTTATTTTTGTTGCAATTTTATCCAACTCCAAAACTTCTGATCAAACCGAAATATTGCAATTTTATCCACATATCCTAAGTTTAAAGAATCATGCTTAAAACATCCAATAAAATTATACTTCACATAATCACAAAACTTTTTAGTAAAAAAGATCCAAACTTTTTAACTAAAATACAACTTTTGAATCTCAAGATATGACCAATTTCAAAACATTTCCAAGAACTCTAAAAATCTAAAACTTTCTTCTAACATGTTCACAACACATTCCTAAGAATTAACATGCTTTTAATCAATACATACGAGTCACCAAAAATCACAAAATAGCTCATGAAGCACTTGGCTCCTACCCTTAGTGAAAAACAAAATTTCTTTCCCAACTAGCTTTGATGAAACACTTGATCTATGGCATTCTATGATGAGATCTTCAAACCAAAACATCAAATGGTTTAAAAATGTGTCCTAAAGTAGATCCAAGCTTCAAACTTAATCTCTTGCATACAAATTCACATATTTGAAACCAGCGTCAAAAAGCTTCAAACTAACATCCTAACGTGTAGATAAAAGGTTTAGGGTCATAAAAAAAATATCAAAGCCATTGGAAAAACAAAAACTGTTTTTCCTCTTCCAGTTTCTAGATCTGAGAAAATATTTCATCAAAAACTTTAATCATACAACTAATGTCCAACAAACATTCATATATACATGTTAACAACATTCCACAAAAATGTTAGACCAAGACTTCTCCATTAGCTTGGTTAAAAGCTCCAAAACACAACACACTATCCAAATTGTCGCCAAGAATGATCTTTGCACAGTTAAAACAACTTTTGACCAACCAAAGCCATGAAATCAAAAAAATAAAAAGAAGAAGATACCCACAAAAACTAGACTCAAAAGAGAACAACTTTAATGAAGGAATGATTGTGATATGATAGTTACAAAAGTTCCAAAAATGTCATGATAAAAGCCTCTGAAATTTGCCTGAGAGATTCTAAGGGTTTCTTTCCAAGAATGTGAGTGAAAAGTAATGAAATGAAGGAAGTAGTGACCTGCACACCTTAAGTACTTCTAAAAGGGAGGTATGGTCTTGTATGACACCTTGAGGTATGGTGGTTATGTCACAAAAATATGAGAATAATGAGCAGTTTTTAGCCAAAGAAATATCAAAGAAAAAGGTGGTGGTGAGGTGGCCTTTGGCCTTCACATCATGCATGACCATGGGTGAGGGAAATCTTCCTCAAGAAGTTTTTCCGTGTGACCAAAATTCATGGGCCTTAAACAATTGGACTTCATTTGGGATTTAGAGAGGGTTTGAGATGCTATCAAGCTCAAATCTAATTCTTTTTTGCCCGATCAAACTTTCAAAATTTAAAGGGGAGGATAATGATATCATAACATAAATTTGAAGAATTAATAGCATGTGGAAGTGATTTAATCAAGTGATTAAACACTATGCTAGAAATCAGATAAAATAGTGTTTGGCTTAGGTGGCTTCATCTCACATCTTGATTCCTTCATAATCCATCTCATGGTTCCTCTTGGTGATAAGTGTCCAATACTATTTAGCAAGTATGGCAAAGATCTTGCAAAGTGTTCAAATAAAACATCTTTAACCTAATTTGGACATTCCACACTGTGATTTTGAAAACACTGTGCTGGGTGCTACTATTAAGGTCACTATTCACTTCGAGAAAGTGAAGAATAAACCGTGCACTTAAAATCCTAAATATACATACTAAACTAACCCTGAAATTCGTTTATTGAAATATACATACAATCGTTTCGTTCAAAAATTGAAAATGGGAATATTGTGCTATAAAATCCTAAATAACCAACTGAGTCTAATGGCGCAGACCATATTGCGACCTAACACTTCTAACTATCTCAAATAACTAAAATTGCGCTTCTGGCACTATAGTGAGTGGCAATACTAACTATACAAACAGACTAAAACCTACACGATTGGTTAATCCATGAAAGCTTTTGGAGTTTTCAAGAAGTTCCTAAAGACTAAAGAAATTACACTATTGAATTTTTAGCTGGCTGTTGCATCCTCACCTCCTAAAAAAAAGATTTCATCCTCGAAATCGACGTAACTACTAACAAAAAAAATACTAAGGAGAAGATGTTGCTCACCAAACCTACTGTCTATCATAGGACACATTGTCAGTGGTTGGTTTAGGTGGTGGTGGTCGATGTCCATCAGCATGGCGTGCTATGTATGTAGTAGAATATGTCGTCGTCTGGATCATACACCACATTATGTGCTGGGCCGGGGTGTTGCTCGACCACTTCATTGTCGTCACTATCTGATAGTTGACCTTCTACCAGCAAACGTCCATGGTGAGTTGACGATATAGATTAGCTTGACGTTACGGGCTTAAAATTGGTGGTTGTGGCGTGCTCCTCTGCGGCTCCGTTGGACTTAGCTTGGTCCTGTGCCATCCATGCCTTGAAATTGTCCCGATCTAACCACGTAGTCAGGTGTAAAGGTGGGTAACGCTCTTCGTGAGGTAAAGCCCACTTCTTGTATCCCATGCTGTTACTATTGATATGTAAGATTTGAGTGTGATGATGCTTTTGGTGCTCCATCTTCTGCCAATAGGTAGCTAACTCCCTATTCAGCTAGGCAAGTCGCCTCTTACGATGTTCTTCTCGCATATTGCGCACTCGTTGTGCGAAAATGGTTGATTTTCCGGCCATCTTGAGCTCTCGTGCCGTGGAACTGCAAAAGAACATAATCAAAACAGAGAATAATCAACAACATACACATTAAGGATGGTCCACAAACTCTGAAATGGGAACATATACTTTATTGATATCCAAACAATAAAGTACAAAATCTGATCTAGACAGTCTCGTACATCAGGAATCACACAATATTGGCTGAGCGGAGACCAAAACAAAACAAGACTTGATTAGGTGTCAAATAATTGGGGGTACTTGGCTCACATATCAATTTCCTTCCCCCATGTCGCCTCTTGAACATTATGATTTTGCCAAAGTACTTTGACCAATGGAAACTTGTGGTTCCATAACTCTTTTGCCTTCTAGTCAATGATCAGTACTGGCTTCTCTTTGTAGGTTAGGTTGGACTGTAAAGGCATACTATCAGGATCTACCATTGCTGGTGATTGATTCCCAAAACTCTTTTTCAATGAGAACATGTGGAATACAGTGTGGATTCCATGGAACTCAGTTGGAAACTCTAGATGGTATGCAATTGCTCCCATTTTCTCCACTACCTTATAGGGTCCCACGTATATTGGACTTAATTTGCCTTTAACTCCGAAAAGGCTTACTCCTCTCATAGGAGATACCTTCATATAGACCCAATCTCCAACTTCAAATTCTATGCTCCTCCTTCGGTTATTGGCATACTCTTTTGTCGACTATGTGTTGTTCTCATCCTTTCTTTGATCGTGTGGACTTGGTCTTTTATCTTCTGTAAGATTTTTGGTCCAAACACTTTACTTTCTCCTACTTCATCCCAATACAACGGGGATCTACACTTCTTACCATACAAGGCTTCATATGGTGCCATGTGAATGGTGGCTTGAAACTATTGTTGTAAGCAAATTCTACCAGAGGTAGTTGCTTCTCCCAGTTCCCTTCATGTTCCAATACATAGACTCTTAGCATATCTTCTAAAGGCTGATTCATCCTTTTTGTTTTCTCATCTGTTTGTGGATGGTATGCATTACTGAACTTCAAACTAGTGCCCCATCGAATTCTGCAAACTTTGCCAGAATCGTGACGTAAAATGAGGGTCTCTATCCAACACAATCGTCTTATGCACTCCATGCAATCTGACAATCTCGGCTATATAAATTCTTGTCAATCTCTCCAAAGAATCTGTATTCTAGATGGGTATGAAGTGAGCACTTTTTGTCCAACGATCAACTATCACCCGAATAGTATTATTTCCGACTGAGTTCTTTGAAAAACCCACTACAAAATCCATCGAGATATCCTCCCACTTCCATTCCAAGATTGGCAGTGATTGAGAGTCACCTACAGGCTTCTGGTGTTCTACTTTAACTAATCTACAGACATAGCACTTGTTCACAAATTCTACTACGTTCTTCTTCATTCCTTCCTACCAGAAATGCTCCTTGAGATCTTCGTACATCTTCGTACTACCTAGATGAGTAGTGTAAGGTGTGTTATGAGCTTCCTTTAGCACCTTTTCCTTTACTTTTTGATCTGCTGGGATGACTCTTCAATTCTTGTAATACAGAGTCCCATCTTCTCTGACACTGAATTCCTTTGGCTCTTCCGACTTCTCGATTTTCCTAATGACTTCCGCAAGCTTACTATCTTTCTTTTGATGGTCTTTTAGTTCTTCCCAATCCAACAGAATGAACTCTTGAACTGTGGTTAGAACGACTTCTTGACTACGGTTCCCAATCAACAGTTTCCTCATACTTCATAAGAGGGAACTTACTTTTGATGATGGAATAGACGAATCTTCCGATCTGCTCTTGCGACTCAAAGCATCAGCTACCACGTTCGCCTTTCCGGGGTGGTACTTGATGTTGCACTGATAGTTGCTAATCAATTCCAACCATCTTCCTTACCTCATATTAAAGTTCTTCTACTTAAATAGATACTTGAGGCTTTTGTAATTCATGAAGACTTCACATTTTTCGCCATACAAGTAGCGTCTCCAAATCTGAAGAGCTAAAACCATTGCAGCTAACTCTAAATCATGAGTAGGATAATTCTGCTCGTGATCCTTTAGTTGGTGTGAAGCATAAGCAACTACTTCCCCTTCTTACATCAGCACACATTCGAGTCCTACTTTAGATGCGTTGCTATACACCATAAAAGGCTTAAGAGGCTCCGGTAGTGTAAGTATCGGTGCAATCGCAAGTCTTTTCTTCAACTCGAGAAAACTTGGTTTGCACTTATCACTCCAAACGAACCTCACATTCTTCTTAGTCAAGGTGGTGAGTGGTCCAGAAAAATTGGAGAATCCTTCCACAAGCCTCCTATAATAACCAGCTAGTCCTGAGAGACTTCAAATCTCATGCACACTAGTCGGTCTCTGCTAGTTCGTTACGGCCTCAATCTTGCTTAAGTCCACTACAACTCCTCCACTAGAGATCACGTGACCAAAAAACTTGGCTTCATCAAGCCAGATCTCGCACTTAGTGAATTTGGCATACAATGTTTGGTCCTTAAGTATAGTCAGAGCCATTCTTAGATGATTTTTGTGCTCATCCTCACTGTTCGAGTAGATTAGGATGTCATGAATGAATACGACAACAAAACTATCCAAATAGGATCTGAATATCCTATTCATCATATCCATGAATGCTGCTGGAGCATTGGTTTATCCAAATGGCATCACTAAAAACTCGTAGTGGTCATACCTTGTCCAGAAGGCAATTTTCGGAACATCACCTTCAACTGATGATGTTCTAATTGTAGGTCGATCTTCGAAAACACTACTACTCCTTACAGTTGATCTAGCAAATCGTCGATCCTGGGTAAAGCATACTTTCTGTTGATCGTCACTTTGTTTAGCTCTCTATAGTCTATGCTCATCCTCATAGATCCTTCTTCTTCTTCACAAATAGCACAGGTGCTCCCCACGACGATGAACTAGGGTGGATAAAACCCTTCTCTAATAGTTCCTCCAACTCCACCTTGAGCTCCTTCAATTCAGCAGGGGCCATGCGATACGACGCCATGTGAGTTGGATCTGTTGTAGGTTCCAACTCTATATCGAACTCCGTTTCTCTATCTGGTGGTATACCAGGTAACTCGTTTGTGAAAACTTTGGAAACGTCTTCAACTATGGGTATCCCACAGATTTCTCCATAGTCATCAATAGAAAAGCTGAGGCTCTATCCTTGATGCATTTCTGGCTTGCAAAGCCGAATCACTAGAGGGGTGGTCTTAACTGATGCTCCTGCGTAACTCATCTTGTTTTCACTTCGGAGTTCAAACACAACTTCTCACTTCCGATAGTCTATCTTAGTATAGTGTTTGAATAGCCAGTCCATCCCCAAGATTAGGTCGAACTCCATCTAACTGAATACTAGCAAGGCAGCCTTCAACGCCCTTCCTTCTAGTTGTACAGGACAATCCTAAACTAAACGAGTACAAGCTCCTATATTCCCATTAGGAATCAACACTACAAGCCATCGAGGTAATAGCTCACTTTGCAAAGTACAAATTTGTGCAAACGCTGTAGACACAAAGGACTGCGACACACCCGAATCGAACATCGCACAAGCCCTGAACCTTAATAGGTTGACGTTTCCTAATAAAAATATAGGGCGATACTATTTCTAACATTCATGATATCAATTAAAGCACAGACACTACAAGGAAAATACCAGTGATGACGCCAGCTTCCTCAACCTCTGATGCGTCAATATCGATATCTCTTGGGGTTACAACATACACACGGGTTGGGATGTGGGGCCCTAGCTTGTTATCACCAGCTCCACTACCTTGTGCGGCGTTGGGACAATCTTTGATCAAATGTACAGGCTTCCCGCATAGGAAAAAGACTCCATATCCATGGCAGCATTCCCAGAATGACACTTTCCACATTTTGGGCCCGACGGATGAAAATATGGCATTTGCCCTCCCATCATTATTCCATTGCCTTTTGCTGGGCTAGGAAAATACCTCTTCTTTTTGGCACTACCACTTGCAGCAAACGACATGGTCCTCTTGTGCTCGGAATTGATCTGGATCGCCAGACCTCTCTGCTCAACTTCTACTATCGCAGTCACATTTACCAACTCTTGGTAAGTCTCTATTCTGAGGCAAGCTACTTGACTATGGATCCTAGGCTAAGGCCTTGCTTGAAACTTCTATGCCTGCATCCTTTGAGTAGAGATTAAGTATGGTGCAAACCTTCCTAGTGCCATAAACTTGGTAGGATACTATTCCACGGTCGAATTGCCCAGAGTAAAAGACGCAAACTCTAGGGCCTTCAGCTATTTGACAGAATCTGGGAAGAATCTGTTGTCAAACTCTTCCTTGAATCTTTCACATATTAGTGCAGCGAGACTTCCTAGCTCCCCAACTAGAAGCTGCCTTCGGGTATCCCACCATATTCTTGCTTCTCCTTGCAAAAGATACCAAGCATACAAAACCTTTTGGTCTTCAGTGCATCTACAGATCTTGTATGTCCTTCCGAGATCAATAATCCACTTCTTAGCTCTTAGTAGTCCTTCATTACTAGAAAAACTCGGGTAATGGTGGATCAGGAACTTTTCATACGGACAACCCATAATTTCTGGTTTGGGTACGTGACTTGCTGTTGTTGTTGATGTCTAAGCACGTCAGTCAGCAGACATACAACTTCAGCTAATCCTCCATCCATCGGGGGATTCTGATTCTCCTAGTTGATATTTCCTTCAAGGTTCCGAGGTATCCTACTGCGAGTCATGTGTCACTTTCTGAAACACACAAGTACACATATTACAACCACGTACTATCTCTTATACTTCAAGAAATTCAAGTCAAATGAAGACTAAAATTTCAAGCCTAATATTTGGTGCATTTCCTAAGGACATTTGGACTTATAACCTAGAGACGTATTGCTCTGATACCATTTTGTGACACCTCCAGATTCTGCTTGGGTTGGATGGACATCTGAAGCGTTAGAACATGCAACACAAGGTTACCTGCCTCCGTTCATGACATATAAAGATGCAATGTTCTTAACATGCATATAGCAATATGCAATATTTGCAGCGGATAATTTTTTTTAGCAACACGATGCACCAAATTAATTATATCCCAAATAGTTAAAACATGATCCATACATATGGAAAGGATAAACATCCATGATTACAGTATAGGTCTCAGAAGACTGTAATCTCAAAACATAGGAGATTGAACTCCATAATTACATCATCAAAATAATAACTACTGGGCTAGTTCGTCGAGTAACTCGCGTAACTGACCAACGATGCCATAATGTTATCCAAAAATCAAACAAAGGAGGCCACAAGCTCCATATTGCGTTGGCACTGTCTAATCAACCTCCTCCAATCAGCCAGGCTCTACTCCCTCTTCTCGAGTTGATACATCTCCTACCATTTGTAGGGAATGGTAGTTGGGACTACCATAGTGAAATTTGAATACAAATTTCAGCAAGTTAGCAGAGAACTTCCACACAGGTTAATGATGCATGCATGGAAGTGAAGGCATGAATGTATAATCATTGTCATGAGCAAGCATAAAATAACTTCATTTGTAACATAGCATAAACTGACATGACTTGAATCTTGAGTATAGATTGAACATAAACTAAATATGAAATGACATGAACTTGAACGTGAACTGGATGCAAACTTGCAGTACATGAATTGAACGTGAACTTGAAATATATGAACTTGGAATCTTATTCATTAAACGTGACAATTAAAAGTGACCATGTGGGTACTACATGGGTTCCCTTGAGCCATGTGTCTCACCGATTACTGCATCACAACACAGGTATCTGCACTAGCTGTGAGTGCGTTAAGATATATGACAGTTCACAAGTATCCACACTTACTATGGACACCCGTCTCGGCTTATTTATTGAGATATGTGTATCTAGCTTAGCAACTTACAGCTATGATCATCATCCCATACTCATAAATGTGAGCAGTGACTTGGAGCCTGAAAGAAGATACAACAAATTATTCAGGTATAAAACAAGCTGGGACAGAAGAGAAAAGTGTCATAACTTAATTAAAGACACTTGAACTTGCCACTCAAGTATTGATAAGTCATTGGAAATAGTTACTCAAAGTCTGACCAAGTGCAAACTTAAGTTGATCCAATGGAGTAAAGAGATTAATAAAGCTAAAAAGGGAGCTATTGAGGATAAAACAGTCAAGCTTAAAGGCCTTCAAGAAAATAATAGTGGTTGTCACACGTTGTTGAAATCACTTCATAAAGAAGTGGCTAGTTTGCTTGAAGAAAAGTATTTGAAATAGAAACAACAAGCAAAGGAAATATGGCTCAAGGAGGGGGACAAAAACACAAATTTTTTCCATAAATGTGCCTTCCAAAGGAGAAAGACCAACCACATAAAAAGTATAAGAGATGGGGATGGCAATACACATATTTCTCCATAGGGAATCAGTAAGACTTTTCAAAACTATTATACAGATTTGTTTACTACTTTAGCACCAATAGGTATTGTAGAATGTGTAGAAGCAATGAAACCCTTAGTATCTGAAGAAATGAACCAAATGTTACTTCAAGACTTTTCTATTGCTGAGGTGGAAGAAGTAGTATTCAACATGAACCCCTTAAGTTCCCTAGGCCCAGATGGATTTTTAGCAGGGTTTTTTCAAGAACATTGGAGAATTGTGGGCCAAGACATATGTGATGCAGTACTAACAGCATTGAATACCAACAGATGGACTAATAACATCAAGGAGACCTTTATTGTGCTAGTCCAAAAGCCAACAATCCAACTCAAGTTTCTGAGTTCAAACCAATAATTTTACGCAATGTCATCTACAAGATTATTACAAAGATGTTAGCAAACAGATTATGAATGGGTAAAATACAACAGATTGGAGTTACATGAGACTTAAGATGTATTCCTTCTTACACTTGACATGTGACATATGAAATGTCATGTATGAAAAGATCAAGCATAACATATTCAAATCATGGCATGATAACAAAGGACATATGAAATATCAAAACAATTTCATAAACATAGAAGAACATGACTTGGCCAAAACATCAGAGGCATATTAACATGGAAAAATTTCACTTTAAATGTTCCAAACTTGAAGCATAATAGATAAAATCCATGGCAAGGGTGAATCAAAGTATAAAATTATGGCAACATCACATAAATCTGAAACACTTAACCTTACAATAACCGAATCTTCATGACATATGACACATCAACATAACCTCAAGTAAAACCGAAACATGTGCATGTGAATCATGGCATTTTCAACATGGATCCGAAACATAAAACTCTTTCATGATCTCATACAAAGTCGAAAAAGAATATACAAGAAAGTAAAACATAGATTAACAATCAAATGTAACAATAACAAATAAAGATTTACACAAATATATACACATGTTAACCAAACTAAGTTGAGTGTTTACTTACAAAAATCCTTCAAGAAAGCATTAGCAAGCTGTAAATGGAAGTACAACTTGTTAGAATAAGGGTTTTTAACCCAAATCTATGTGCGTGAGCATGTGTGAGGTTTCTAGGGTTCTTCACTTGTTGTTGGAATCCCTCAACCTTTCGACTTTAGTGTTTTTGAACATGAAAACCCTTCAAGTTTATGTAACCATGGCTAAGTTATGAACAAATGAGTAGTGTGTGTGTGTGTGTTTGGATGATTGTATAGAGGATGCAAGGCGTCAAAGTTTTTGCTTCTCCTTCCGTTGGAAAATCCAAGGTTATTTCAAATAACCTTGAAAACATACGTGACCCTTCGAGAATCTCAAGCTCTTTGGAAATTCTATCATCTCCTCGAGTGAGATGTGAGTGGTGTGAAGAAAAGATAAGAAAACGAGGTCCTTACCTTGGATTTCTTTGTACTTGGTGTCGTGGTCCTTCCTTGGATGTAGAGAAGAGTTGTTTTCGTGTTTGTTTGGAAAGAAAGCTCAAGAATGTGAGGAAAACACCAAATGGTCGTGTGGGAGAGTGTGGAGAGGGTGAGAACATGCAAAGTCCAAAAATGACAAAAAGAAAAGCTCTTGGGCGTGTGGCTCCTCCCCCTTTATATAGAACTTTTCTGCAAATCTTACTGGTTGCTAGTGATCAATTGCATGATGGACAAGTGACATGTGGCCTTTCCCTTAGCTGAATGTCCCCTCATCTTCTTCATCATTGGATTGCTTTGGGAATGCTAAAAGGCACATGGTATGGCGTGTAACCACCCACTCAGCCGAACCTTTTGGTCTTCCAAACCCCCTATTCTCTTGTGTAGGTGCAATGTACCTCAGGGCAAAAGAGTAAAATAACCACAAGTGTGTGTGATATGGCATAGTGATTACACCCAAACTAGAACGTGGTGTTATAGTATAGTTCCGGGTGTCGATCCACAGGGAATCGGAAGAAACACAACAAGATGCAAGTTGAAAATTCTACCTAAAGCACATAATTAAAATGAGATTAGGGCACAGATAAGAAGGCAAGTAAAGCTTTGGGTTTCTATCAATCGGATCCAATATTCTAACTTTTTCAATCCAAACGATATACACAATTAAGAATTATAGCACCAAATTTCTAATTGGAAGATATGACATTATATTTATCTACTTTCTCAAATTTAATTCTAGAATCTATTCTCCCTTTATAAACCAAAGTTTTCATAAATAAAAATGAATATCAGATCTACCGACGATACTATATTCACAAATAATAATGCAGCACAAGTTCACATCAATGACATGAAAAGCCTGTTTAAGTCACAATCATATATCCATAATCCTGTAGCTCAACAAAATAAAACCATAGTAAGATTTAGTATAATTGTCTCAAACTTATAATATCCAAAACAAATAGAGAATTGAATCCTAGAATCTTAAACCATAAAGTCTAATTTATGAATTGAAATATAGTCAAAGTATTTTCACCAATCAATTTTCGTCCTAGGCTTTACCCAAAATTTAGTTCTCCATAGAAGAACTAAAAAATAAAAATGGTATTTTTGTCTTCTCTAGATCTGTGCCTCCTCCCTTCAAAACTCCTCAATTTCAAGCTAATGGTATGCTTATATAGGGTAGGAAAGAAACTCTAATGTCTTCATGATTATCGCATAAACAATCGCTTAAACTTTAAGACTCAGCTTGGAAGCCACGTATGCACTTCAGGAGTTTCAATTTAGAAATCCTTATTAGTAACCCATTTGTAGCCCTTTAAAATAATTTTCTAACGAATCAAGAATCGCATCAATCGGATGTGTGAGTGGAAAGGTACGATCAAAATATTAAAGTATCTTCAGGCTGTCTCCTAGCGCGTTTTGGATTCTGACTTTTTCTCTTGATCTTAATTACTCTCAAACCCCATCATTATCCTTACGAGCCTATAACCCACCCAATGTGCAGACCGTTATTTACGCTGGATTTTATAGATATATATTTTAGATATTCGTTTGTTGTAATATCTCTGCTTCGTTCGCCATCAACACACATTCTTGCTGCACTTCCTATATCATCCATTATCATTCATCTTCTACATCGCACAACTACGTCATCACTTATACTAACACTACTTTTTTTACCATTACGACGCATTCTTCCTCCATTTCCTATATCATTTATAATCATTCGTCTTCTACGACGTGTTAGTCTAACACTTTCCATTTTTAATTTTACTGAAGAATAGAAATAGTCACAAACTTAAAACTATTAATTTATTTAAGTTATAAATTAAATAACTTATAATTATTTTATTATTGTAGTGGTACAAATCATTTATAATCATTTGTCTTCTACGACATGCTAGTCTAGCATTTTCATTTTTAATTTTACTAAAGAATAGAAATAGTCACAAACTTAAAACTATTAATCTAATCCAAAAAAATATACACCAATGGTAGATCTCTTTCACATTAGCCTTTTCGATTTCTCATATCCTGAGAAGAATACATATACTGGTTTTAGATAGAAAAATGGTTAATAGGCATAAATCTAATTTGTGATTTAAATTGATTAATAGTATAGTTTATGCTTAATTTTTATACTTGTGATTTAATTTGCAGATATTTCTTCACATGCACAACACACATTTAATATTTTATTCTTCATTTTTTATATCTAGCTTTATTTTTATTTTGTTTTTATTTTGTTTAGTTATTTTTTTTTCTGTTTATCCAATTTTATTTTTTTGTTTTTATTTTCTTTCTTTAGTTTTACTCTGGTTTTGTAGCGCTGCCCATGCTCCTCCAGCCACCCTCTACGCTGCCACACATCCATGACAAGAACCTCCACCTACTGCGACAGCCACCCTAGAAGCCTGTTGCCTCCACATTGCCAACCACCTAAGCCACTGCAAACACCATTGTGAACAGCCACTTTCACCGCTGCACCTCACCTCACCTCAGCCACTTCAAACCACCACATGCAGTGCACCACCAGCCACCAACGCCACTGCCCCACAGCACCACCTCACCTCCACAACTACGTTACGCCTCGCCAAGAATGTCCATCATCCTCACTGAAATCCGAGCAGCTGGCTCACAAGAAAGACCCATGTTTTTGGTCCCCAAAACAAACCAAATTTTAACTCACAGCAACACCAAGCAATAGCCATCACTGCATGCACCACCATGAGCTTTTCCTGCGCTTCACCAAGTGCTGCACTTCCACGACAGCACCTTCACTTCCAACAGCACGCATGCACTGCCCCAGCAACCCACGAAGACGAATGTTGCACACAAAAAGGAAATAAAGAAAGAGGAAGGCGCACGTTGGGAGATACAGAAAAACAAATGAAGACCACTGATCACGCATGCAGGAAGACTTGGAAGATGGAGAAAAAGGCAGCGTTTATTTTTATTTGGATTCAGTGACCTGGAAGCCAAAACTTGTTGCGCATGCTGGGGTTTCAACTGGAGGAAGAAATAAAAGACATGACGACCACATTCGGAAAGAATAGAAGAAAATAAAAATATGGAAGAGACACAAAGACGCTGCAACTCAAGCGAAAAAGGCACTCCCACACGCAGCAAAGCCACAAGTGAAACCTTTGTTCCTGACTCCCGAAAATAGAGCACAAGCCTTCTCCACCTTGAACCACTGCAAGCCACCATCAGTGAGACCTCACCACATCGGAATTTCATAGAAACTGCCGTGAAAGAGTTTCCAGCACCCCCAGTTGGTTGCACACCTCTCACGGTCTAACTGTGAGTTTCGTCTCTCCTTCCCTCTCAGCCCTGATACTTCCCCGCATTTCACCACCCTCATGTATTCGTGACACCCTTTACAAGAAAATGAAAAAGAAATCAGTAGATATATAGGCTCCTTCTATACAACGTCGTGCTAAGGCGCTATCTGCAAATCCAAAAATGCAGAACACTTTTACAAACATAATCATCGTTAACAATAATCATCCAATTTTTTTTTAAAAAAAGGATGAAAATCCTGCAATATGATTGTCAGTTCTTGCGAAATAACAGGACCCAAAATTCCGAAAGTAGAGAAGCATCAAGCTGAAATCAAAGCACCTTGATCGGTAAGGAGTAGCATCGCCGTGAAAAGAACCGCCAGTATTGGACGCCATGGAAGGAGGAGAAGGAGTAGAAAAGGTAGAAGCAAAAAATGAAAATCCAAAAATGAAGAGAGGACGGCAGTATGGAATCGGAAGAGCAATCCAACTTTGGTTTTCATTTTATAGTGCAATATATTTTCTTTTGCACCGCTTGACTATTCGCTTCCATTCTACAATTTCCATTTGTTCACTCAGTGCCTTATTAAATTGAATTGCGATTTTTATTGTACGACTACCACATAAAATAGTTGGAATTGCAGTATTCTACCGGTTGATGTTTTCCTTCCACCTTGCATGAGCGGTTGAGAAGATGAAATAACCAATTTGTATAGATGAACCGACGCAATAAAATGGAATGAACCAAGGAATGCAATTCTTGAATTTGTAGAAAGTAGTTGGACTCGTGTAGTCCGAGATTGCAAAAGCTATGGCCCACGTATTTTATATAGCTGAAAAAATTGCTTTTAATGACAACTCAGATTTCTCAAACTCAGCTTTTATATAATTAAATAGACTTTAAGAGTCCTACATTCATTAAAAGTTCTTAGGTTGTTCCAACGTTTTGCCCACTTGGAAGTCTTTTGAATTTGACTGAGTTTTGACTTGCTCTTATATAGATGATGTGATTCCAAATGTGTTCTTCCAACTGTAGAAGTGTCAAGTTGTATTAAGGATAAATCCAGGATCGTATTCTACTGGGATTGACTTATATGATAAAGAGATTAAAACTAAACAATGAAAAAAAGATTATTAAAAGGAACATGCATTTAAATAGTGAAGATTTCTGGGATTAGGACTTTTAGGTTAGGTTTGGTAACTAAGTTCAAATACAAAATTATCATCTTATTGTTACAACTTTTCCAAATTTTCATACAAAATATAATAAACAATTCAACTTTTTTAAATTTCAATTTAACTTTTTCAAATCTCAAAACAATAATAATATTAAAATATAATATTTTAAACTTTCATCTAAAACAAAAAATTCTCATCTCACTTACCAAACCGAACCTTAAAGTAACAAAATATAACTGAAACAATAAAATAAATCAATATGGAGAACGACTAATGTTTCAAGGCTTCATCTAATAATTTAGAAAATATTGTTTTCAACCAATTTAACTCAGTTGAACTAGAATAATGATTCCGTCTAATTGAAAAATTTAACAGTTAAGGCCAATAAAACTAATCACCAGAGATTAAGTTTGAACAATTGATGGTAGAAACATTCACAAACCTTTTTGAATATCATAGGGATTTCTCAAGCATCGAATGTATTCGAAATCACAATGGATCAAGATAAATATATAGATAATCAAATTATCAAATAATAAAACCTCTCAATTGATCACACAATATAAATTTTATTGTTGATCTAAAACAATATTTAAATCATTAGACTTCACCTCTTAATCTTAGTACGAAAAGCCAACCATGTTCATCACAAGAACCATGGAATTCAAGGATAAATTGAAGTGCAAGACAGTAAATTAAAACTTGCTGAAATTAATTAATTGAAATTTAAAGGAACAAGAAAAATAAATGACATTAATTTAAATGAACATAATTAAATGAAAGCTTCGAGATTGCAATAATTCATCATTAACTTCAAATTGAAATAAAATAAAAATAAAACTGGAGATGGAGGCTACAGGTGAAAGAGGAAAGCTCGGCAACAACACTTAGCCCATTAGGCTCTCAACTACGTTGCCGTAGTCCCTCTCTTCACCTTAGCTTTCTCAAAAAAAAAATAATAAATAAAAAAAAAACTGAAAAATAAAAACACAATAAAATACTCTACTCTACTCCTAACTCTAACCATCTTATTCCTCCTTCTCTTCACCTGATCTAATAATCGGTCGTTTATATACAACGTCGCTGCGTAGTGTGCAGGCCAGAAAAATGGTCCCTCGTCCTCATTTTCGTGCATGTCCTCCGTAAAAAGCCACCTCCAAAATCAAAAGTCAAATTGTTTTGTCCCCTAGCCCCTTAAATTCCACCAACTTTGTCCCCTTGTCCATTCAATTCCACCATCACTTTTTTATTTCTTGCCCATCGTCCATTCACTCTCCCTTGTCCATTCAATTCCCTTTTTTTTTCGTTTGCCAGCTTGAAGTCTCCAGCGTCCGTGTGAATTCTTTTGGTTCTTTTTCTCACCTTTCATCTATATGAAATTCATAGTAGAAATCAGAAAAATTAAAATGAGGAATAAAATATTAAAAGTACATTGTGTATGTGAAGAAACATTACCCAATTAAATCACAAGTATTAAAATTAAGTACAAACTATGCTATTAATCAATTTAAGTCACAACTTGAATTTATGTTTCTTAACCATTTTTCCATCTAAAATCAATAATAAAATAATGAAATAATTAAAAATATATTAGTTTTAAATGTATAAAATATGCAAAATGCAGCTCAGTTAATAGACCCTGAAATAAAATATAAAAATCTACTTAGGAGTATCCCAAAATAAATAGAAACTTAATTCAAGAATACACATTAATTCATATGATTTCTATTCATATTTTAGTATTTTAGTCCAATAATAAGGTATTTAGAGTGTACTTTTGTACACTCATTACATAGGTGTGTGTGTGTGCCCTTGCCGTCCACTTTCTCTCGTTTTCCATTTGGATTGTTCATCTTCTAGTGCTCCTTCCCTAGGTGGCCTTTTTGAATACCCAAGGCTCTCTTATGTAGTCCTAAAGTGACAAGTGGCGCATGAGTGTGTGCCCTTGAGTGTAGTGGCCGAAAATCTACGGTTAGGATGGTCATTGTGCTCACTAGTCTCTTTCTCTTCCTTCTAGAAACACTCCTCTATTAGTGCATGGTTGACAAATGGCCAATTATTAGAAAAACACTTGAGTGGGCGTGTGGGTGAGGGAAAAGCCAAAAATCGCCTCTATCCCTTGGGCTTCCCTATGCAATTTCTTGAAAATGATCCCCTTTTGTCTTCCCTAGGCACCACTTCCCATAGAGATCTTCTTGAAACTACAAGCAATTGTCACATGGCATCGGGTGTGCGTGTGGGTGGGTTGGCCAAGTGGCCTTTGGCCTCCTCTAGCTCATCTCATCATTCCTTATTCTAGAAGCCATCTTGTATGAAGTATAAGAGGCAAACTGAAGGGCTTGTCACTTGGTTGTCGTACATGCCGCCCTTGGCTTCTCAAACACTCTCATCTCTACCCTTTAGCACACTTACACGTCTAGATTCATGGGCCCCTTATGTGTGACAATTGGGACAAGCCTCATGGTTTAGGCATGTCCCTATGTTTCTCCTAGGGCTTTTGGGCTCAAGCCCATTTAGTTGGCTGAATTCTAGGGGTTTGAATGGCCCTTTCTCTTGTGCTTTGGATGCTAACTACAAGTCCAAGGCCAACTGCAGATGAAATCTGGCTAAGTTTTGAGTTATCACAAGGATGGTCAAATGTCTTCAGCTTACCTTCCCCATTGAGGGTCAATAGGCAGGTCCAGCCTCAAGGCGACCTAGCCTGCCTTGCGGCGAAATGTGGGTTCAATCCTTCGGCTACCCGACATCACTCTTGAGATAGCATCTTTACTAGCAAACGTCAGGCGTTGACACTTGTGTCATAACCACTGCCAGCGGGTTACCTTGGGGAACGAGCCTTCAGAGTTAAAGTGCCTCCGAGCTCCACAACCGCCTAAGGTGGACCTAAAGGGTCGACGGGCTCCCTGACCACTTCGCGTGGGTGACAACAAACATACTCTAACATTAACTGCAATTCACATCGAAAAAGGAAAGTTCACCAACACCATCGAAAACAAAGACACTGAAAGAACATATGCCTTTCGACAAGACTTAGGGTGAGTCCATTCTCATGAACTGCTTGACCCTGTTTACCATTTTTATAAAAAGTCAATGGGCAGGAAAGCTCAGGGACTGGCCAACCTCCTAGGTTCCTGAATAGATGGGAAAGGCCAAGGACCGCCTAACCTTTCAGGTGCTCGAATAGGCGGGCAGGTCACTTGATTGCCTAGCCAACTTTCGTATGCATCTTATGTGGTCGAGCCCATCTCCCGCCATAGCCAAGCTACACACTCGCATCTTATGCAGTTGAGCCTATCTCCTGCCATAGCCAAGCTACACGCTCACATCCTACGTGGTCGAGTACATCTTCCGCCATAGCCAAGCTACATGCTCACTCCCTATGCTCTCCATGTGGTCGAGCCTACCCCCCACTTATCTCACCAAGACGGGCTTTGGCTCGCACTTCAAGCGGTCGAGCCCACCTCCCGTCTAATGTGAGAGGAACGAAAGAACAAGGACCAACTCCTAGAATTTATTTCTCTATTCGGGTAGATAAGTTTGACTACAAATCTTACCTCTGTAAATCATGGGCAACTGTGAAGGGTTAAAATACACCAGACCAAGACAGGCCCAGCCCACTAAGCCACCACTAGGAGACAAAATAATAGAGAGTGAGAGCGGAAAAGAAGGGATAAGGGGGTAAGGGTGTCAAGAGGTAGGGGTGTCAGGAGAAAATAGGAAAGGGAGAGACGGTCAGACATGCAAAGTAGACATCCCTTACCACTACCGAGGCGCACGCGGGAAGAGGGTTAGATAAATGCAAGCAGCTAGATGACTCAAACGAGAGGTTCTTCCTTGACTTCTTCTTGAACCTCTAGTGGGAGAGCTCCAGAGAGAATATTTTCTCCAGTGAGTAGATTATAGTGTAAAAAAGTATATTATAGTGGATTTCTCCTCCCTAAACTTCCGTGGACGTAGGCCTAGTGTCGAACCACGTAAAATTCTGTGTCCATCTCTACTTATTTTCTCCACATCTAAATACTATTCATTGCCATAGACGTACACACAGACACCGTACAACCACACCATATCACCATTGGGGGCTCCACACCTCACCGATCGAGGCCAAGCTAACTTCAACGCGTTGGAGAATGGATCTTTCTCCCCTTTCAGGCTGCGCCGTTTTTGGGCGTTAACACAAATTAAAGACCATTCTTCCAGTTATCATCTTTACCACTCAAAGTGCATTTGTCGCGGGAAGATTAATCTCTGATAATGTGCTAGTTGCTTTTGAAGCATTGCATACTATGCAAAGCAAAATGAGAGGGAAAGCGGGTTACATTGCCTTGAAGTTAGACATGAGCAAAGCCTATGACAAAATTGAATGGATTTTTATTGTGCTGGAAAAGTTGGGGTTTTCTAGGAAGGAAGTGGATTGACCTTGTCATCACCTGTGTCTCAACTGTATCTTATTCATTGTTACTAAATGGGGTTCCACAACTTGCTTTCCAACCCTCAAGAGGCATTAGGCAGGGTAATATTCATTTTATGTACAGAAGCTCTTAGTAAGATACTCAACAAAGCAGAAGATTCTAGGCTAGTGAATGGGATTCTAATGGCATGAGGTTAGATCCATGTAAACCATCTTTTTTTTGCATATGATAGGTTGTTGTTTTGCAAGGCCTCATCTTTAGAATGGAGTATGTTGCTCAACCTGTTGGAACTTTATGAGTAGGCATCCGGACGAAGATTGAAGAAAGAAAAAACATCCATTTTCTTTAGTGACAATACAAAGCAAGAATCTAGAGACATCATCACAAGCATTGCAGTAATTAGAACTACAGGGTTCTATAGAAATATCTAGGATTGCCTGCTTTAGTTGGAAGATCAAGAGATAAGGCCTTCTAAGAAATCCTAGATAGAGTGAGGAGCAAACTAAGTAACTGGAAAATGAAATTGTTATCACAAGCAGGGAAAGAAGTCCTCATTAAATCAGTGATACAAGCCATGCCCACCTATAGTATGGGTGTTTTTAAGCTTCCTAAAGGACTTTTGCACGAACTCAATAAATTGTTGAGGGGATACTGGTGGGGGACATATAGGTCAGGAAAGAAAATTGCACTGGATAAATTGGGACCAGATGAGCAAATCAAAAGCCACTAGAGGGTTGGGCTTTAGAGACTTTGAAAACTTCAACCTAGCAATGCTAGCAAAGCAAGGCTGAAGGATTTTACAGTTTCCAAACTCACTTGTTGCTCAAATACTCAAGTATAAGTATTTTCCAACAACTGATTTCTTTCGAGCTAAGATGGGGAAGCAGACCATCATTTGTTTGGAGGAGCCTGTTAGCTCGACCTTTTCTTCAAGAAGGGACAATATGAAGGATTGGGAATGGTAAATTAGTCAAAGTTTGGATAGACAAATGGTTGCCCTACCTAGTACTTTCAGATCTCGAAATGCAATGACAATCCTGGTTGTGGAAGCTAAAGTATAGGACCCTGATAAATGCAGATTCTATGACTTGGAATCTAAACTTAGTACAAGAAATTTTTTCAGAGGAAGAAACATATCTCATATGCCAAATTCCTCTTAGTCATAGTAATAGGCCGGATCAATTAATGTGGCGATGCGTTACTAATGACATTTTCACTCTTAGGAACTTGTCATTTGCAAGGCGAAAGGCAGAGAAGATCACAAGGCCAATGCTCACAACATAACACAACTAGTGGTATCTGGACCTAGCTTTGGAAGCTGTCAATCCTACCTGGTAGCTAAGACTTTCCTGTGGAGAGCTTGTCAAGATATATTGCCTACAAAGCTAAACCTGTGTAAAAAGAGAATAGTGGAAAATCCCTACTGTCCTCTTTGTCTACAGGAACCAAAAACCACTGAACATATATTATGGGAGTGTCCTACAAATGTCTAGGAACAATGTTCAAAGCAAATTAAAAAAAAAAAAAAAAAAAACCAATGAGTTCCCCATAGGAATAGCAAGGAGTTGCGAGAAGAAATGCTCATGAAGCTAAATAAAGAAGAGGAATAAGAACTTTCAGTGATACTCTGGAAACTATGGAGAAGAAGAAATTAATTTGTTTCTAAAGATCTTTTCACTCACCCTAACTGATTGATGCAAGATGCCTCTCAGTTGCTGTAGGAATTTAGAGCCTCTCAACCAATGGTGTCCACTTAGCAATCACTCTCTACTCTTTGGAATGCTGGCTGGGAACCTCCTCCACCAAATTTTTTCAAGATCAATTGGGATGCAATGGTGGATAGAATACACTGCAAGATTGAGATTGGAATTGTTGCTTGTGATTGGGAGGGTAAAATTTTGGCTACACTGAGGAAGAAACAAGATTTGTTCTTAGATCCTCTAATAGCATAAACATAAGCAGCTCTTCAAGCAATAATATTTGGTAGTCAGTTGGGATTGAGGAGAATAATTGTAGAAGGGGATTCAAAACAAGTTGTGATGGTTGGCCAACGTCATGAGGAAGACTTGAATTGCTTTGGAATGCTAGTTACAAACATTAAGTCCAAACTATAATTGTAAGGGGATTTCCCCCACTTCACAAGCCCACTGGGCCTCAGCTCAATACTTGGCCCCAAGATCCAAGCTTACCCATAAAGCAAGGCACCTATAAGGAAAAGTGAACAATGATGGCTGATGGCACTGGCAGGACCTCGCTCGGTAATACTGATCATGGGGACTTGCATAGGGTAAAATGGGAAAGACGAAGAACCCTTGATCCTTTGACATGGGGACATCAACGGACCACTAAAGATAAAGCAAATCAGAGAACCATGCCACATTAATGGTACCACTATCCTAGCTACACGCCACTTTAATGACGTTGTTGCAGAGGCACGCTGCACTAAAGGACTCTGACAAAAAGAACAGTATAAAGAACATGGATCCTACCCGAGGAAACATGACATGTCTCCTTCCCAGACTCCTGATATAAATAGCAACTCCTAGATACGAGAAACGCTCTCTGATCTCCAGACTCTCTTAATTATTTACAAACTTTCAAGAGACTTTACTGACTTTGGCATCAGAGACTCCCCGGGTCCCAAGACCACCCTGTGATAACCCGAACTAAGATATATTTCATCCGTAATTATTTTTCGCTGCCTTAATATTATTTTAGGGCCATAAGATTAGGTCTAGTTGGATAGAGGCCTTGAGCTTGGAGTTTAGCATCCAAAGCCTAAGAGAAAGGGCCGCTGAAGCCCCTAGAATTCGGCCAACTAAGTAAAAACCTAAAAGAACTTTAGGGACATGCCTAACCCATGAGGCTTGTGCCATTTGTGGCACATATAAGGCTCATGAATCTAGACGTGTAAGTGCGCTAAGGGGGAGAGACAAGAGTGTTTGGGAAGCCGAGGGAGGCATGCACGCTAACCCTAGTGACAACCCTTTGGTTTGCCACTTGTCCTTCATGTAAGATGGCTTCTAGAAGAAGGAATGATGGGATGACCTAGAGAAGGTCAAAGGCCACTTAGCCAACTCACCCACACGTACACCCCATAAAATTTGGCAATTGTTTGTAGTTCCAAGAAGATTTTCATGGGAAGTAGCATCTAGGGAAGACAAAAAGGGGATCCTTTTCTAGAGATTGCATAGGGAAGCCAAAGGGACAAAAGGGATTTTCGGATTTCCCTCACCCACATGCCCACTCAAGTGATTTTATGTCATTTCGCCACTTTTCAACCTTGCACTAGTAGAGAAGTGTTTCTAGAAGGAAGAGGAAGGGACTTGTGCATACAATGACTATCCTAACCCTAGACTTTCGGCCACTACACTCAAGAGCACACACTCATGCGCACTTGTCACTTTAGGGTTACAAAAGAGAGCCCTGGGTATTTGAAAAGGCCACTGAGGGAATGAGCACTAGAAGATGAAAAATCTTCATGGAGAAATTGGACGGCAAGGGGATACACACACGCATGCTTATGCCATGTCACACACATGCAAGCATCACTTTTTGGAAAATGGAGAGACTTTGTGGTTATTTTACTCTTTTCCCTGAGATACATTGCA
The DNA here is from genome assembly GCA_003123785.1 of Pterocarya stenoptera. Taxonomy (NCBI): domain Eukaryota; kingdom Viridiplantae; phylum Streptophyta; class Magnoliopsida; order Fagales; family Juglandaceae; genus Pterocarya; species Pterocarya stenoptera. The sequence continues at coordinate 240,360 of QEOT01008029.1, forward strand.
CCTAGACAAGAGAAGAAGGGGTTAGAGCAATAGGTTCGGCTAAGGGGGCTACATGCTACATCCATATGCCTTTTAGCCTTCCCAAAGCAATCCAATAATGAAGAAGATGAAGGGACATTCGGCTAAGGTAAAGGCCACACACCGCTTGTTTTTCATGTAATGGATTAGTAGCAATCAATAGGATTTTGTGGAGAGTTCTATATAAAGGGGGAGGAGCCACACGCCCAAGGGCTTTTCTCTTTTGCCATTTTTGGATTTTACATTCTCTCATCCTCTCCACACTCTCTCACACGATCACTTGGTGTTTTCATCACTATCTTACCTTTTCTTTCCAAACAAACATGAAAACAACTCTTCTCCACATACAAGGGAGGGCCACAACACCAAGCATGAAGGAATCCAAGCTTGCAAGTGCTTTCTTGAAGGATTTTTGTAAGTAAACACTCAACTAAGTTTGGTTAACATGTGTATATATTTGTTTAAATCTTTCTCTGTTATTGTTACCTTTGATGTTAATCTATGTTTTATTTGGTTGAATATTCTGTTTCAACTTTGTATAAGATCATGAAAGAGGTTATATGTTTTGGATCCACGTTGAAAATGCCATAATTCACATGCACATGTTTCGGTTTTGCTTGAGGTTATTGATATTTCATGTCATGAAAATTCGGTTATTGTAAGGTTAAGTGTTCCAGATCTATGTGATGTTGTCAGGATTTTATGCTTTGATTCACCCTAGCCATGACTTTCATCTATTATGCTTCAAGTTTGGAACATGTTAAAGTGAAATTTCTCCATGTTAATATGCCTTTGATGTTTTGGCCAAGTCATGTTCTTCTATGTCATGAAGTGGTTTTGATATTTCATGTGTGCTATGTTATCATGCCATGATTTAAATCTGTTATGCTTGATGATTTCATGCACGGCATTTAATGTGTCACATGTCAAGTATAAGATGGAGTACGTCTTAAGTCTTATGTCACATGCATTTGGGTAAATTTTCTTTTTGAAAGAAAAAGAAAAGTATCCAAAAATATTTTATCACGATCCCAAAGGTTATAACGGAGAAATGTCTTGATAGAACTCCTATGTCCACTCTAGAGTGCTTAAGAATGGAGTGGTAACCCCTGGGTTGACAAAGAACTGTCGGTGTGCCTCGAATGGAGCTTTTTGGAAAGGATACTGGAGCGAGGTAGAACCTAATGCTAGTGGGTGCCATGACTAAGGCTAATAACTCGATAAATTACTATCGTGTTATAATAATTATGAACAAGACGTATTCACCACGATGTACGGATCATTTGTGGTGTGGTAACTAGTAGGAACACACAATTCTTAGGGGATCCGTGTTGTGTCTACCATCTGTTATAAGAATAAGGTATGAACGCACATGATACGGATCGCGTGATATGATATGATACGTTACGATATGGATCACATGATATGATAAGATATGAGATTATGTCTAAGAATATTTTTTCAAAAAGTTCAAAAATTCTGTTACATGTCTTTTGAAAAAGGTCAAGTAAATAGTTCAAGTTTTGGTCACGTCATGTGTCAAGTACATGTTCATGCATACATCCCACAGTTTGTCACTTGTATACTTATGTTAATCATTGTATGTTGTATATTTACTTGTTGAGATTTCTCGAAATCTTATTGTGGTAGTTTCTACAACCATTCCCCATCTAGAATGGTAGAAGTTGTGAAAGGTCTAGAAGATCACCCCATGGTGAAACGCAAGAGGACTACGGTACCCCCGACCAACGATGAGGTACCAAAGAACATTGAGAGCTCGTCAGAGCCCTCATTGTTGGATAGGATACGAAATGCTGATTGACTCATTTCTGAGGCACTACAACTCATTGACGAGCTGAAGAGATTAAGGAATCGGGACAAGGATCAATTTTTGGAGAAAAGGAAGAAGACCAACTAGTCGTGATAGGAAAAAAAAAAGGACCGTTTTCCTGTGCCAGGAAATTTGTTTTGGATTTACTAATGAATCAAACTCTTTTGTGATCTGTCCCTTTATTTTGGAGGAAAAGGTTTTGTTGGTTACCCATGTTTTGGGAGACAATGAATATATCTTTCATTGGGTACTTTTGATATGAATGTTATGTTAAAGGCAATGTTTAGACTATGCTTAGTCTTACAGTACCATGTGCTAAGGCAATTGTTTTAGGCGTTAATTTTTGCATACGAACTTCACTTTTTTTGCTGCATTAATTTTTGCATATTGTTAATATACATAGGAGCATTGCACCCTATCTGTCATGTACAAAGGGTATGTAGTCATGTGTTGCATTTCTCGGCGTTTCAGTCACCGTTCAATCCCAAGTGGGGGCTGAGGGCATCACGCACCCTCTCCCAGCTGCCTTCTTCTCTATTTTCGCAAGCCCAGTTCTGAATACCTGAGTTGCTGGAATCTGGCCCAAAGGTGATGCAAGAGGATTCGAGGCCAAATTATACTATTTTCCCCTCCAATTTTTTATTTTCAGTTATTTTTTGCTTTTTATGATAATATTTCTTTTACTATTTTGGAAGTGATTCTAAACTCTATTTGGACCAGATTTCTGACAGATTACTTCTTTTATTATGTATTGAATTTTGGCATGAATATTGGAATTTTGCTATTTTTGGTAAAATTTTAATACAGTCGATTTTCAACTATTATAGCCCTACTTGTGGGTTAATTTTGATCATTTTTTAATATTGATAATTTGAATTGACATCAGAGACATTTTCTTTATGTTTTTGGGGTGAATCTCTTGTTTCTTTCCTGTAAATCATCTGTTGAAATTAGCATACAGAATAATCGTTATTCTGTTCGGCGTCAAAAGGCTTACGAAACACGATGTTAACAACAATATTATGAACATTGCTCCATTAGACATGTACCAAGAGAAGCCAATTTAATTGCACACATATTAGGCAAGAATGCATTAGCAATTTCTGATTGTATTGTGGAAATAGAGGAAATTCCTCATTGTATTCAGACTGTTATATATTGCAAATATGTGCATATTTTTATTTTACTTGAATGTCAAAAATTGGGAAAAAAACTAAATTTATTTTTATTAATCCTTACAAATTTTAAATTGTAAACTTAAAAATAAATTTATAAACTAACGTAATTTGATGTAATGTACTAGATCTATTTGATATTAAAGAAAATTTTATAATTTAATGTATTACATCGAGTCAAATAAGTCTATGAGTATACTTTTCTAACATCACTTCATAGATCATTCATTTCTCAAATTCACAGGTACTTTGATATAATCAACGACTGGATATATATTTACCTGACCAAAATATCTTAGTAAACAGATTTGAATATACCTATGCCAATATTATATATATAAATAATTATATATCTATATAGTGGTGCTACTCTGCTGCTTAAAGTGCACTGCTCCATCTTACAGTTAGTTCAAAATTTCTTTTTTATTTTTTTCTAATTTTTTTATTCATATTTTTTTTATTATTTTAAAACATTTTAAAAGAATATTAAAAAAAAATATCAATACACTAGTAGTTACTTTCTTAACTATTAAATAAAGAAAAAAGTTAAAAAAAAATTGAAATATATGAGGTGTCAAATTGAAGAGGCAAATTGAGTGGGTAAAGTAGAATTTTTCATATATAAATATATATATTAGATGCACGGTTATGTAGATGCTGAATAACATATGGGCGAACTACGCAAAGTATGGTTCTCATTTATAGCCAAAAGTAGGGGTGTTCATCCGGGCCGGATTGTTTTCCGGCCCGGTCCGAAACCTGGGAAATCGGATTCCGGTTCCGGGTTCCGGCCCGGAACAAATCCGGGCCAGAACCCGGGTTGCAAAACCCGGGTTGACCCGGTCTGGGTATCGGGTTGTAAATCCGGAACCCGGTTTTTTTTTTTTTTAATATCAAGCACATTCTTTTTCTCAAAAATCTAGACTAAGAAATATACCCTTATCATCTTTCCACCTTATAACAAATCCCACCTAAGAAAGAAAAACTTGGGCCACATTTTTGTTTAAAAAAATAGTATATAGACCACATTTTTGTTATTATTACACTTAAATAATTTTGAAAGTGTAAATAATAACATCAGTTACATCATAATTATCAAACTCGTGAACACAAACTAAAAAAGAAAGAAAGAAAGAAGAAGAAGAAAAAAAAAAAAAACCGGGTTCCGGATTGTAAATCCGGATTTCGGATTTACAATCCGGATTCATCCGGGTTCCGGCCCGGGTTTGAAACCCGGGTTCCGGTCCGGGTGTACCCGGGTTCCCAGGTTGGAACCCGGATGAACACCCCTAGACAAAAGTTTCTGAAATCACGAAGCTCTATAAAAAGAAAAAAGGTAAGCTTAACGTGTTGCTTTAACCAGATTTGCAAATATGTACGTCCTTATGTGTGAGCCGAAATATATGGATAAATAAAATATCTCCAGTTTTAATACTTGAGTTATTATATATTTTTGGGTTTGGTTGTTATTTTATAAAATGTCATTTTCGAAAGTTTGATACTATGTAGGTAAATTTCGGGCTGGAAATTCGGTTTTTAAAGTTTGGGCCTAAAAGGGCTGGCTAGTTACAAAAAGCTTGGGCTCAGATTAACTTAGGCCCATTGTGAACTCGTTAAGTTAAGACGGCCCGAGTGGAACAATCCTAAAGCATTTCTGGAAATTTGAACAAATAGGCTATGATTAAATAAAAGAAAAAAAAAGAATTATTGAAAAAGGAAAAGCAAAGAAAATCGTCAATTGTCAGGTAGTGTCGGGTTCATGTCGAATTATTCATGTTCATTTCGATTTTGAGTCCAACACAAATACCTAAACATGCAAACACTTGACCCGAGTCCGAAACGAACCATTTGATCCGTTTAAGAATAAAAACAAAAACAAAAGAATAAAAAATATTCACAAAGCTTTGATCATTCTTGTAACAGCCCACCGAAATTCAACAAATGAATTTCTTTAAACTTTAGAAATCTCGTGAAAACTTTTGAGTTTTCATGAATCGACTCAATCGCGTAGGCTTTAGTGTGTCAGTGGAGTTGTATTGCCACTTACTATAGTGTTAGAAGTGCGATTTTATTTATTTGAGGTACCTAAAAGTGTCAAAATGAGGTACAATCTACGCCATTGGACTCGAAGGAATATTTAGAATTTTATGGTGCATTAAACAATTTTTTTATTATTTCCGGACGAAACAGTTGTTCGAAAATGCATTTTGATTATTTCGAGACCTTTCGGAGTCGAATTTTAGCAAACAATTTGCACACTATGGTTAGTATGATTATTTAGGATTTTATAGTTTAAAGTTTAATTTTCACTTTTTTGGAATGAATAGTAGTTTCGATAGTAGCATCTAAAAGCAATGTTTTCAAAATCATAGTGTGAAATGTCCAAATTAGGTTAGGAAAGTTTTATTTGGATACTTGGCAAGATTTTAGCCACAATTGGTGAATAATATTAGATAGTTGGCACCAAGAGGAACCATGAGATGGAAAAAATGAAGGAAATCAAACTGTGTAATCATGCCACCTAAGAAAAACCATATTTCTTCCAATAATCGAATTTGTGCCAAACCAAATATGGTTTCAACCCTAGGGAAACCCTAAACACTTGGAATCCAATTGAAACCATAACAATATGGTTGAAATCGAAACTCCAAACGGTTTCTCTAAACCCCAAAAGTTTGCCTCCAAACCCTACATGGATCTTGTTTTGAAAATTTTTTTGGGCTAAGAAATATTGGATTTGGGCTTGATAGCAACCCAAACTCTATTGAAACCCTAAATGGAAGTCCATTCAGTTAAGACCCATTAAGGTCCACGAAATTGAGCCCCCTAAGAAAGGCTTGTGGAGGAAGTTTTCCCACTGCCATGACAGTCCAAGCACTGTCCAAAGTAGCCCCAAATAGTACATGATGTTAAGCCAAAGGCACCTTACTCCTCCCTTTCAGACGACAGCTTGAGGCAGAAAATCATGGGCTGGTTTTGCCCATTGTTTTGGCTGACACACCAATCATTCCAAGTGTCACTCACAGCCCGCCTATTACCTCTCAGATGTGTAAGAGGCGTCCAAGTCCCTTCCCCCTTCAATTCATCACTTTCCATCTCTTTTCTGGAGAGAAAACCAGAGAAACTCTTAGGTTGATTTTCTGGCTCACTTAGCTTGACCTTTTTGAAGTGCTTGTAAGTATTTTCTCACAGAATATCCTTCACCAAACTTGTTCCTCTTTGAGTCTAGGTTTTGTGGATATATTTTGTGTTGATTTTTGAAGTCATTTGATCAGTCAAAAGTTGGCTTAGTATGAAAGGGTTTGTCTAAGCAATAAATTAGACAATGTATGGTATTTTGATGATTGTGACCATGGCTATTGGAGGATGCAAATTGAAGATTATCTTTGTGCTAGGAGTGCTACCCGCCCCGTAGCCCCCTTCCCACCCCTAGCCCCCGCATGTGCGGGGGGTGGGGTTTTCGACCCCGGCACCCACCCCCTGTGTGCAGGGGCGGGGTACCCCATCCGGTACCAAGGTGCGGGGGTGAACACCCGAATTGTCAACCCCCCCGCCTGCATGAATGCACCACGGGCCCAATAAAGATTCTGGGCCATTTTGGGCCTTGAATTTAAGTAAAAAAGTACAAAATTTAATAATAAAAATAACAAAAAATAATTACAATAATAAAAATTATTAATTATATACTACTAAGTTGCAACTATTAACTAATAATAATAACTAAGCTATTGGTATATTACAATGATAATGAAGAGAAAACTACTACAAAATTAAATTACAAATTCATCTAAAAATATTACAAATTGTACTATTGTAGTAATATTACAATTAACTAAATTAACAAAAGAATAACATTTCATTCTTCAATGGAATTTGGTGTGGCCATGGTGGTAGAAAGTGAGTTGTGCTTATTGTTGTGAGAATCGAGATCATAAAACCTGAAACATTAATAATTTAAAAGAAAAATAAATTAGATTCATAAAAATAAAAAAAAAAATTAAAATTAAAATATATATTAGGAATGTAAAAATTACAAACATTAAAAGTATTAACCAATATGAGATTGGGATCAAGATGAGAGTAATCGTTGGGTCCTTGGGGTTATTGGGGTCCCCATCCTCTAATTTAGTAAAGTGGGTCCATACGATAGAAATAGATTTCTTACTTTGTGGGGGCAAGGCAAGGGTCCATAGGGATAGGTGTTGGTGTAGGGGTATCGATAGGTGTAGGGATATCGATAGGGATAGGAGAGCTAGCACTACAATCTGACGGATTTTCCATTCTCCAAAATTGAGAAAAATATGAAATGAAGCAACACCACACCAAGTTCAAACAATTAAAACCATGCAACATGATGATGATGGAAGGCCACAAGATAATCAAAGAATTTGATTCTTGCAATGAGAGAGCTAACATTAAACATAGATCAATGAAGGGGCCGCAAAGTCAAAAAAAGGAAATGATGGAATTTCTTTTAGCATATATGTGTGCATATAGCTTTTTAATTAACTCGGACTTAAAAAAAATCAACTTTTATGACATGTGGGGGTCATATATAATTCTAGTAAAAACACCTAAATATATGTATTTCTATAAATCCTCTAAAAATATGATTACTATACTCTCTTTTTTGGGGGGCCAAGAATATGTTTTTAAGTTCTGAAAATTAGAGACCAAAGGAACTTTGCTTTTAAGTCGTTTGAGTATATGATATGAACCTGTAGGAAGAGAATTCCTTGAACCCACAATCAATTTGAAAACACACCCAAGAAAGTCAAACTCAAGTCAATAGATGGAGAATCTAGACCCGATGAGAACTCGTTTTAAGAACCTAGATTATATAAAATCTAGACCCGTTGAAGAACCCATCTCAAGAACCCAGATTACAAGGAGGAACGCCACAAAGGTTATGATTTACCTTTGATAAGTTCAAAAGTTCAATCAAGAACAAGATGAGTAAACTCAACTTACAAATAAATTCAATATTGTCTAACCTTTCAAATGAGGCTACAAAGAGTATTTAAACCAAAACCTAATTGAACCCTAGCCAAAATAAAGCCCTTTGTCTCAAAAATACCCCTAATGAACAGTGCATCACTACAGTACCGCGGCTGCTACAGTAACTCGAATTTTGAAACCCTAGTTCCTAAAATGTAACTTTCCAAATAAGCCCTTGGCCACAATACAAGGCCTTCCCAAAATCTTACTTCATAAGAAATAAGACATACGTGGGCCAAGCTTCCTCAAGCCCACTTATTCTAAACTAATGAAATAAATACTTTAATAAAGTTAAAGCCTCCAATAACAATAGGCCCTATCTCTAAGTCATGTCTTTCACAGCTTGAATCAAATGGATCAATACTGGTTTTACTTCTTTCAAGCCCATGTTAAGTGTTGGGCTCTTGCCAGCTTCATCCCAAGTGGATTGCACCAATCCTTGCATTGTTTCCTTGATCTTCTTGGCTTTTGATCTTGTAATTGGCCCATCTGGAACTTGCAAAGGATCTTTAAGACTAGGCCCACCTTGGTTCCCATCATTCCCCCTCTCCTCAAAAGGATTCGACCTCGAATCTTCACCTACATCAAAAGGAGAAAAATCAGAAACATTGAAAGTAGCAGAAACATTGTACTCATCTGGAAGGTCCACTTTATATACATTTTCATTAATTTTCTCAAGAATTTGAAAAGGTCCGTCTCCTGGAGGATGCAACTTAGTCTTTCGATGGGCTGGAAATCTCTCTTTACGCATGTGAACCCAAACCCAATCTCCCAGTTTAAAGATGACATGCCGTCGCCCTTTATTGGCTTGGGAAGCAATCCTTTCATTCTTTTGGGCAATTTGAAGCCGTACCCTCTCATGAAGTGACTTCTCCAACTCCGCCTTCTTTTGCCCATCTAAGCTACTCCTGCCATCAACAGGCAAATGCATCAGATCTAAATGAGTAAATGGATTAAAACCATAAACAATTTCGAAAGGAGAATATGAAGTAGTAGTATGCATGGTCCTGTTATATGCAAACTCTATAAATGGCAAACAATCCTCCCAAGTTTTTAAATTCTTATGAACAACAGTGCGTAAAAGCTGAGTTAAAATCCTATTAACTACTTCAATCTGACCATCAGTCTGCGGATGACATGTAGTGAAAAATAAGAGCTTAGTACCCAATTTTCCCCACAACACCTTCCAAAAGTAGCTAAGAAATTTAACATCCCTATAAAAAACAATACTCCTAGGTACACCATGGAGCCGTACTATCTCCCTAAAAAACAAGTCAGCTATGTTTGTGGCATCATCTGTTTTAGGGCATGGAATGAAATGTGCCATCTTACTAAATCTATCCACAACCACAAAAATAGAGTCTCTACCCCTTTTTGTCCTAGGCAGCCCCAAAACAAAGTCCATAGATATGTCTACCCATGGCTCACTAGGAACGGGTAAAGGTGTATACAACCCATGTGGCATAACCTTAGATTTGGCCTTTCTACATGTAATGCACCTGCCACAAATGCGGTTGACATCTCTCTTCATCTTAGGCCAAAAGAAATGTTCATGCAAAATATCTAAAGTTTTCTTGACACCAAAGTGTCCCATTAATCCCTCACCATATGCCTCACGCACCAATAATTCACGCATAGAACAACTTGGCACACAAAGGTTGCTTTCTTTAAACAAATAACCATCATGCTTGTAAAACTTACCAAATGCCACCTTATCACATGCCTTATACACATAAAAAAAGTCAGTGTCATCAGCATATATGTCTTTCACATATTCAAACCCAAGCATTTTTGCACTCATAGAAGTAAGAAGTACATACCTTCGGGATAAAGCATCAGCAACAATGTTCTCCTTACCTTGCTTGTAACGGATGACATATGGAAAAGTCTCAATGTATTCCATCCATCTAGCATGCTTTTTATTCAACTTACCTTGACTCTTGAGATGCTTCAATGATTCATGATCGGTGTGGATCACAAATTCCCTAGGCCACAGGTAATGCTGTCAAGTCTCTAATGCACGAATAAGAGCATAAAGCTCTTTGTCATAAGTAGGGTACTTCAGGGACGCCCAACTTAGCTTCTCACTGAAAAATGCTATGGGCCACCTATCCTGCATCAAAACGGCTCCAATCCCTATTCCTGAGGCATCACATTCAATCTCAAACGCTTTGTTAAAATCAGGTAATGCTAACACAGGTGCAGAGCACAACCTTTCTTTAACAGTGGCAAAACCATTCTCTTGATCAACCCCCCAATGAAACCCAACATTCTTTCTAATTACTTCAGTGAGTGGTGCATCAATGGTGCTAAAGTCTTTAACAAAACGCCGATAAGAGCTAGCTAAGCCAAAAAGCTTCTTACCTCAGTGATGCTTTTTGGTGTTGGCCACTCCTTGATGGCCTTGACTTTCTCTTCATCCACCTCAATACCTTTTGTACTAACAATATAACCAAGAAAAACAACTTTTTCCATGCAAAATTTACATTTCTTGAAATTAGCATACAATTTTTCACATCTTAACACATCAAACACGTATTTCAAATGCTCAATATGTTCATTTAAGTCCTTGCTGTACACTAGGATATCATCAAAGTACACAACCACAAACTTGCCTATGAATGCACGTAGGACATGGTTCATTAATCTCATGAAAGTACTGGGCGCATTTGTAAGTCCAAATGGCATAACTAACCATTCATAAAGCTCATACTTAGTCTTAAAAGCAGTCTTCCATTCATCACCCTCTTTCCTTCTAATTTGATGGTACCCACTTTTAAGATTAATTTTACTGAAAATACATGAGCCATGCAATTCATCAAGCATATCATCTAATCTAGGAATGGGATGGCGATACTTTACTGTGATATTGTTGACTGCCCTGGAATCAATGCACATCCTCCACGTCCCATCCTTCTTTGGCACTAGTAGCACTGGTACTGCACATGGGCTCATGCTCTCCCTCACATACCCCTTGCTCATTAAATCCTCAACTTGCCTCTGAAGCTCCTTTATCTCTTCTGGATTACTCCTATAGGTTGGTTGGTTTGGAAGAGCAGCTCCGGGAACAAAATCAATCTGGTGCTCAATGCCTTTAATAGGTGGCAACTCATTAGGCATCTCCTTTGGGAATACATCCTCAAACTCCTGCAACATAGAAACAGCCAAACTTGGAAGAGACTGGTTGGTTTCATCAACATTAAGATAAGACTCTTTATAGACAAGAAACATCATAGGGCGATCTGTGAAGAAAGCCTTCTTAACCCACTCTCTTTTGCAAAGAAACTCACTTTTGCCTTTCCTTTTCTCTCAGCAGACTCTCTTTTTTCTCTCGTGGCTCCACTCTTTTTTCTCTACTCTCAGCCACCTTTCTACTTTCTTTTTCACTCTTTCTTTTGTGCTCAATCTCTTTTTAACTCTTTCTTTTTTGATCACTCTCATTTTCACTCTTTCTTTTTTGATCACTCTCATTTTCACTCTTTCTTTTTTGAGCAACCTCACTTTTCAGTTTCAGTTGGTCCTCATAGACCTGGCATGGAGTTAAAGGAGCAAGCTTGATTGTTTTGCCCTCCTTTACAAAACTGTGCATGTTCTTGAACCCATCATGTGTCACCCTCCTATCATAGTGTCACGGCCTCCCCAACAAAATATGACCAGCATGCATAGGCACAACATCACAAAGCACCTCATGCTGATACTTCCCAATTGAAAAAGTAACTAACACTTGTCTATCGACCCTAATCTCTTCACAATCATACAACCACTGCAATTTGTATGGTCTAGAGTGTTTTAAGGTTGGAAAATTCAATTTCTCAACCAAAGTAGTGCTAGCCACATTAGTACAACTCCCCCCATCAATGATCATACTACATACCTTATTGTTGACGTGGCATCTAGTATGAAAAATGTTCTCTCTCTGTTGCGCTGCATCATCCACCTTAATGTGTGTATTGAGAGCACGCCTGGCAACAAGAAACTCACCTGTCACGGGGTATACCACTCCATCATCATCACTAGCATCAACCAACTCGGGCACCCCATCACTATCATCCTCACTCTCAGTCATCACCTCCCCATTGTCACGCATAATCATCACCCGCCTGTTTGGACATTGAGAAGCGATGTGCCCTGAACCCAAATACTTAAAGCATTTAATATCTCTATTCTGTGAAGGTTGAGATTCTACCTTAGGTTTGTTGCTAGTTCCCTCATCTTTTTCCCTAGGTGGTTCGGCCTTTCTCTTTACTTCAGCTGAATCGTTCCTATCCCACTTTGATTTCCAATATTGCTAGAAACTGAAATGTACCTTGCTGCCCATTTTCTCTTTAATTGCCTCTCCACCTTCATAGCCATGTGCACCATGTCCTCTATCTCCACATAATGTTGCAATTCAATTACATTGGCTATGTCCCTATTCAGACCACTAAAAAATCTAGCCATGGTGGCCTCCCGGTCCTCCTCTACATTAGCCCGTATCATCGTCACCTCTATCTCCTTATGGTAATCCTCCACACTTCTAGACCCTTGTGTAAGATTTTGGAACTTTTGGTAAAGGTCCCTATAGTAGTGACTAGGTAGGTACAAATCTTCGCCTCATGAGTGCTTTCAACTCTCCCCACGTCTCTACAGGCCTTTCATAATTCCTCCTCCTATTGGTTACTAATTGATCCCACCAAATAATAGCATAATCAGTGAATTCAATTACCGCCAACTTCACTTTCTTCTCCTCAGAATAATTATGACAATCAAATACCAACTCTATTTTTTTCTCTCACTCTAGATAAACCTCCGAGTCAGTTCTACCTTGGAAAGATGGTATTTTCATTTTGATGCTCCCAAGGTCTCTATCTACACCATCTCGACCCCCTAGGTTCCCCTCAAGTCATCTTTCACGCCTAACTCTTCTATGTCTACCCGACCCAACTTCATATTCTAAGTCTTCCTCATCCTCACCATCTCCTTCTTGCTCATACTCATTTTCAACCCTAGGCTCACGTCGTCTTCTATCTCTCCCACTTTGCAGATTTCTAATCACTGCTTCTTGATGATCTATCCTATCCCTCACTTCACCCAGCACAAAGTTCAACCTCTCAAACTGTTGTTGCATGGCTTGCAACACAAAGGATGAGTTATCTGCCATCCCCTTTGGTGATGCGTCACTTCTACGAGACATTGTAATGTGCTGCACAAAAAAAAATGTTAGTGGAAGACCTCACACACTCCCTTACGTGTTTACACTCGAATAATGGGGCTCCGCTCATGTTTCACTCTTAATTGGTTTTTTCCCGATAATAGTCTCACACACTCTTTACTTTTACCTCAAGAGTTTTCCCACTCAAATTCTTTAAGAACTAATTGAACTCAATCAAGACAATGCAACCTTGTTTTATCCCAACTAGTAATTAGATCCAGGAGACAAGAATAAGAAAAACACGGAAAGAATAAACAACGACACAATAATCAAGGAAATTATCGAATGAAAGAGTAACTATAAGACAAGATACCAACTCTAATGATGTATGCAGCCTCTTTGATGATAAGGCTTAAAAAAAAAATTCAGATTTTCAATACTCACTTTTTTTATTTTTTTGGACGATTTTTTTTTTCCTTTCCTTTCTTTTCTTTTCTTTTCAACAACTGAAATGATCACAATCAAAGGAATAAACAATTGACAAAACCCTAACCAAGAACATGGCAACCCAAATCAAATAACAAGATAACCTTAATGAAAGAATAAAGAAACCCTAGAAAACAATGAGAAATTCAGCAGCCCTAGGATGAAGGAGATTTCAGAACTTTTTTTTTTTTTATAAGTAATGCAAGAATTAAAAGATAGAATCAGACCTGATTGGAAACCGAGTTCTGATACCAAATGATATGAACCCGCAGGAAGAGAATCCCTTGAACCCACAATCAATGTGAAAACACACCCAAGAAAGCCAAACTCAAGTCAATAGATGGAGAATCTAAACCTGATGAGAACTCGTTTCAAGAACCTAGATTATATCAAAATCTAGACCCGTCTCAAGAACCCAGATTACAAGGAGGAACGCCACAAAGGTTGTGATTTACCTTTAATAAGTTCAAAAGTTCAATTAAGAATAAGATGAGTAAACTCAACTCACAAATAAATTCAATATTGCCTAACCTTTCAAATGAGGCTACAAAGAGTATTTAAACCAAAACTTAATTGAACCCTTGCCAAAATAAAGTCCTTTGTCCCAAAAATACCCCTGATGAACAGTGCATCGCTACAGTACCACAGCTGCTAGAGTAACTCGAGTTTTGAAACCCTAGTTCCTAAAATGTAACTTTCCAAATAAGCCCTTGGCCACAATACAAGGCCTTCCCAAAACCCTACTTCATAAGAAATAAGACATACGTGAGCCAAGCTTCCTCAAGCCCACTTATTCTAAACTAATAAAATAAATACTTTAATAAATTGAAAGCCTCCAATAACAATAGGCCCTATCTCTAAGTCATGTCTTCCACAGCTTGAATCAAATGGATCAATACTGGTTCTACTTCTTTCAAGCCCATGTTGTAACACCCCGTATTTTAGTGTATTTTAATGAAGGATTATTTTAATTAATTTAATGATT